>CAIGRO010042906.1:0-12160 GCA_903798355.1 Fraxinus baroniana | reverse complement strand
AATGGGCCCTCAGAATTTTTGGGCCTGAGGCGGAGGCCTCTTGGGCCTCCCCTCAGGTCCGGCTCTGTTTATGAGTGCTTTGGCTACATGTTGTTGTTACTTCGGGAAAGTATATTCTATTTTTGAATTTTATGCTGAGGATTATATACCATAAGGCTTTATTTACTAGGCTTATGAATGCGATACTTGATTGGTTGTGTATGAAATGTTTCATGCTCTTTAGAAGAAAATGGTATGCTTTATTGCACCGACCTTGGCCTACTGGCCTCTAAAGTAGTAGTCCAATTATCGTGAGTGATTTATGGTAAAACTCTCATAATAATAATGATCATCATCATCATCATGGAACAGANCATAAGGCTTTATTTACTAGGCTTATGAATGCGATACTTGATTGGTTGTGTATGAAATGTTTCATGCTCTTTAGAAGAAAATGGTATGCTTTATTGCACCGACCTTGGCCTACTGGCCTCTAAAGTAGTAGTCCAATTATCGTGAGTGATTTATGGTAAAACTCTCATAATAATAATGATCATCATCATCATCATGGAACAGAGTTGATATATTAAACATATTTTGCTTATTATGAGAGTTTGTGTGTGTATCATTGATGATCTACACAGATTATGGTAAGCAAGTTAGCCTCACTTGGGGTTGCAAAGTAACATTTTTTTCAAAATTTTAAAGTACGCGTTTTCATGTTTTCTGTTTTCGGAAACAATTTTTCAGAATGACCAAAAGAACGCATTTTCAAAAATTTCAAAACAGACATTCAAAACACAAAACACAAAATGAATTCAAACCTCAAAACACAAAATTGAAACACGAAGAGAACGGCCCCTTAGTGTTTACTTGAATGGGTGTTTTTAATTTTTTTTTCCTAATTTTTCTTTTGAGGTTTTGTTCTAAGTCATGAATGTAAATTCATGAAAAATGTGTGGTTAAAAAATTAAAGAAAAGTTTTGGATTCACGTATAATATTGTTTTAGTGAAAAATGTGTAATTGAAAAAAAGAATGAGAAAAATGTATTCTTAAAAAAATGGAAATCAAACAAGAGCATAATATATATAGAGGAAATTGTACCACATGTCACTTTTTGGTTTTGCATTTTCAAAAAATGTCACTTTTTAATAATCTTTACAAAAATATAATTTTTTGACTTTCCGACAGATAATTTACATCTCATATATGTTTAATTAATGTTGATGTGATTAGATAAAAAAAAATTATACAAAATAATACACAAACACTCAATCAAACCCACCTAAACCACATCCAATCCTACCCACTTTCTAAACCTAACCCAAAACCAACGTTCAAACTAATTCTAAAATATTGAAAGAAACCTCTCGTTGCCTCGAGGAGAATTTGTGAGAGAAATCTCACTTTCAACAATTTGTGGAGATCTTTTTCATTCGAACAATCAAAATTTTTTTTCTAGGTTTCTCTCTATGATTCCTCCATCTATGAATTTTTTTTGTCCAAATTTTATTTTTTTGTTCATTTTGCATTTTTTGGGAATATTTGATATTTAAAAATTTCTTTTCAAATTTCTGAGTTTTCAGAGATACTTGGACATATTTCAAAAAATGTTATTTGCTATTTTCTCCTTTTTTGGGGTGTCTGAGAAAATTAAGAAGTTTTATGTCTGTAATTGCTTTTGAAAATTTTATTTTGATAATTTATTTGTGTTCAACATGAATAGAAGATTCTTTCAAATAAAAAAAAAAGGGAGTGAAGCTGACAACTATTTTTTCAGCCCATCGGTCCATTTTTCACTCCCTGTGTGAAATTTAATTTTGTTTATTTTTTGATTTCTTGAGTGTGAAGTGGGTTTAATGTAATATAAAATACATTATATGTTAATGTAAAGATACTTTCTTAACTGGTGTGAAGTGAATTTATTTTTAGCAAGAGAGTTTTTTTTTTTCGTGAGTGTGAAGTGGATTTATTTTTCGCCGCCATCCTGTGTTAATGTAAAATACTTGAATTTTATTACAGATCCGAGTTGGGGATCCTATTAGTGGAGATTCACCCTTTTAGAGATATGAGCTTAAAGTTTGTAATTAGTCTTTCATTATTCTTGAATTTGTATTAGTTTGCGTGCCAAAATTTGTAACTTCTTAAAGGCTCAAAGGTTTAGAAGTTGATGTTGAATATGTAAATAGAGCATTGCTCAAATTCACACATTAAAGCTATCAATTTGTTTTATGAACTTCAATGGTTGATTTCATGGGAATGCCAATAATGTCCTTGCTTTTGTATTTAACATGGAAAATCAATATGAATGTGAAATGTAAATGTCAATTCCTACGGTTATAGAACCATCTATCGAGATAAGCTGTCGTTCTCGACAGTTGGTTTCTGGAATTCTCAATAGTTGGCTCACTTATCTCGACGGTTAGTTCCGTAAGTCAAAATTTTGTTTAACTTCTCTTTTACATGTGATTTTAGGGTTGAAATGTATGATATATCATCATATGAGTAGCATTACTACTTCATGGAATATAAATGTCATAGTTATAGAGCTAATTGTTGAGATAAATTATCGGTCTCGACAGTTGAGTTACTTATCTTTAGAAGCCAAAATTTGTTCAACAGCTCATGTATGTGTATTATGAATGAAATGTATGACATATCATCATTTGACCTTTGTTATTTCATTATATTTCTATTTTTTACAGATGAATTTTGAATTTCTCTTGCCAGAAGATGATCGTGTGCATGTACACATTTTCATAACGATTTAACATTAAAGGATGCTTGCACAATTTAGCTCGATCAATTATTTCCTACTAATTTGTACATGAAATTGTGCACATGTATGGTTAAAATGAAACCCACAAGGAAATACCCTTTGTTGCAACACAAATGATCCACAGACCTTCCCTTTGTCAAGGTTGGGGAAGTAGGGGAGATGGTGGCTTTCAAGTTTTTTTCAAGGATATTTTACGATAGGAGAAAAAAAAAGTTTCCTCTAAAGTTAAATTCAATCACCTCGGCAAACTCTTGATTTGAAACAATTTCAATTGATGTGATCTATATTTTGTCTAGATTTAATATCGACATGACTCACTCTATAATTTGTGACACGTATAATTTTATCCAAACAAATAAAAATGAAATTAACTGGAATTATAGTCATTTCGCAATAAATAAAAGAATGTGTTTAGAATTTGCTCAAATATGTGATTGATTATTGAATACAATTACACCTTTTCTTGTCTGTAATGAATGAAATTCATTGTTTCACACGTAATTCTCACATAAAAATGTAGATGTTCATTCACAATGAGTAAGCGCAAAACTTTAAATTCAACTTGCTTGCACGTACTCATTCATTACCAACAACTACGTGCTTTGCTATAACTTGTTTTGACACATAACTCACATTCCACGTCACGTGTAATAGCAGTAGGATCATACGATCGGTTTGGATTATCCAATCTTCCCAATAAGTGCTCGACTATTATAGAACTTATGGCATGTCGATGTGCGATACGCCGAAAATCTATGGAACATATGTGCACATTGTTCAATTTAAGGATCATGAAGATTGCAATCTCAATATCAAAAATTAATAATTTGAGCGCATTATCGCTTGGGACACTTTACATTTGATCGACATCATCATGTTGTACGTTTCAGTGAACTTTCGCTGCAACAAACGAAAGATTTAGAATTTGTTTCCTTTTCCATGTGAACAATGGGAATCTTGGTTTCCAAAATAGTAACACATATAACAGTTTCCTTATGAACTGATATATACCAATTTAAGTCTTCCATCTTCGTGTATTTCGGTCGGGGGTATATTCATACTCGAGATTTTGAACTTCAATTCAATTTGAATGAGGGGATTAAGGATACCAAGTTTGTCCTTCAATCATAAAATAAGTCCTACTAGTGTGATACTTGTCGGAACTATGATTGAAGTTGTTTAGTCCCCTCTCCACTTTCATTCATCATCTACATGAACAAAAATTTTCCCATGCGACACAGTTAATCTCAAATGATTACTCATACTTGAAAAGTTGAGATTACAACGGTAAGAATTATGTATAGTCAATATCGGTATTTATTAGCATGAAAGTGGCATATTCAAATATTAAAATTCATACAAAGTGGCATATTCAAATATTAAAATTCTTCAAACAGACAGGAAGCGTGTAACGTGTCTGTGATTAGAACAAATTCTTCATAACATTAACTGTGGTCATCAATATTCTACTACAAAAAATCTTCATCCCAAATAATTTGCACAGTGAATCATTAAAGAGGCAATCTTCAAAACATTAATAATGATCATCAATTCTCAACTAAAACATGACAACGTCTTCCCAAATAAATAACTCAATACTTCATTAAATATGAAATCATTTACAACATTTTGTAGACTATATTGATATCGTTATTCCAAATTATTTGAAAAATCAAACAAATCAATGAATAATAATTTCGAAAATTTCAAACAAATATGATCATATTGTATTTAACATCTCAAAATTAATAAATTATAAGATAAAAATATAAACAATTTCTAACCTACTAACCTCTCAAAATAGAATATGAATCCAATAATAAATCGTCTTGATGAAGGAATTGAGAAGATGGTAAGAAAGTTAGGATTTGTTATTGGTAGAAGAAATCTCTTTATCCTCACTTTACAAAAATCTTTTTTTTTTTTATTAAAAAACTTATAGTACCCAATATAATATACATACATCCAATGTTCATAGTACACAAATTAAATTATCACATCATAGCATTAATTGACAATCAAATAAGTATTAATGAGTATTAAATGTTCACAAAAATGTATCACTAAGGGTAATTTGGATCATTCACACACTCACACACAAACAAAAAGAAAAGAAAAAATGAGTTTTTGAGTGACATTTATGAAAAATCGCCATATATATACATTCCATATGCATTTGCAAGAAAACTTTTATTAAATAACTGGAGCTCTTATATCTAGAGTTTCCAATCATCCTTGCAGATAGATTTTCCAAAACCACTAAAAGTTTACCAGTACCACAAGTGATATTAAGGGTGTGTTTGATATATATTATTGAGTAAATAATATATTTTAAATAGTGATATGATGAGAAATAGTTGTTAAAAAGTAATAAAAAGTTAATGTGTGGTTGAAAATGAGTTTTGAAAGAATGTATTTTTAGAGAATGTGTGTCAAACGGGATCCAACCCCGTATTTGGTTTGAATAAAAAAAATATTTTAGTAGATTTTGATAAACAAATAATGAAATATATAATTAAAAAGTTGATAAAAATTAAGAATCCTATGAAATATGTGATTGAAAATGAATTAGAAAAAATGAATTTTAACAAATAAAAGTCAAACAGGAAGTAAATACTATAACATATTTACCAAAAACAACAATTGGTCTTTCTTTCGAACTTACATGTTACTCAAATTGAAATTAACGCATTCTTACTTGTACTTGGCATAACCCAAAATTGGTTCTGTTATCAAATTTCTAGACATCAAACCTTTCCAGTAACATTTCTGCCTGTAAAAGTACATGTAAATATTACCACTAGGTTTGTTTACAAGAACTACGGAAAGAATTACATCTCTATCATCATCCACTTTGATTTGATCTATTGTCTACAGTGAGCAAAAATTATTATGTTCATTGTGAGTGTGGCAACATGTGATGTTACCACGTCATATCCTTACAGTTGATGTGTCTATCAAATATTATCACATCCATAATGAACATAATAACTCATGTCCACTGTGAATAGAAGATCATCACTGCTAATCTCATTGCATTGAATCTTCTTATATACCTCAAGTGTACGTACACTGCCCCCATCACCCTAAAAAATCACAGTTTAATACGAAGACTTTTTCAATTTGTGAAAAATTATCAATAAAGAATCTATTGCAAGGACGAGTAAACTTTCTTAGTAGACTCTTATTCGTCCGAAAACACGTTAAAACTACGAAAAGGATAAGAAATGCAATTTTATTCTCCGACCAAGGGTATTTAAGTCAAATCAATGTCTTGTAAATCAAATAATGACCTGAATAAGGGTATAAAAGACATTTCAAGCCCTGCCCAACTCTATTCGCTCACCTACCATTAAAACTACTCTTGTACCCTTCAATCATCTTCATATTCTCTTTATATTAAAAATCACTTCTTTTCGATTAAAGAATCTGTCATTCGATACCAAAAATTCACAGAAAAAGTTAATAATAAGAAATGTGTGGAGGAGCTATAATATCGGGTTCGTTGTCGCCGAGCCTCCCATCGCGCAAGCTGACGGCTGACTTGCTATGGGGAAGTGGCGCTGCCGCCGATCTGGCCAAAGGCGAGAGGAAGATTCCGGGGAGCTACCGCTCAAAACCACTGAGATCTAAGCCGATTGTTGATATTGACGATGATTTCGAGGCTGACTTTCAGGACTTTAAGGATTTCTCCGATGATGAAGTGGAGATAGATGTCAAACCCTTCGCCTTCTCTGCTTCCATAAACTCCGGCTTTCAGGGTATATATAATTTTTTTCATTTTATTAGAGTTTTTGGTTTTTTAATTCACATGATGTTTGTTGTTTGGCGTAAATGAATCTTTGATGATAGAAATATTGATTTTGAGCGATGATAATTTGTTTAATGCTTAATTATGATTCGAGTTTTTATTTATTTTTTATTTTTTGTTACTTGTTGTGAATAATATTGATGGTTAGTTTTGTGTCATTTTTGGACTAAAACTTGAAATTGATCGGGTGTTAATGTGGATTCAAGATCGATTTTATGGAAATGTTGGGGTATATATGGTACTAATAGTTTGATGAAAGACATTTGTGGATGATTATTGATGAAATCTAATTTTCTGTTTGTTTGTTTTGACACAATCAGATATACCTGGGATCAGTTTTGATATCTGGGATTGGACAATTATTTTATCTAATTTTTCTTATTCTGAAACTAAATTTTTTTGTACAGACCAGATCATAAAAATTATCTTCCTCCTAGAGAGATGAAATTGCCATCTCTCAGATAGGTTTGTAATTTTATTTTTTATTTTTCTAAATCTGGAGTTTTCTGTTGAATTTATAATTGCACGTGTCTCAAGTATAATTCAATTATACTGCATATAAACCTGTTCTTCAGATTTTCTCTCTCTTTGATGTTGTGGGGGAAAGAAAGTAAAGATGAACATAAATTTCGGATGCTAATCATGTAAATTTCAGGCATGAGTTATTATATTATCTTTCTCAGGTTGATAAGATTTATGGTTCTTATATTTTCATGACATTGATAGTAATCTCATGAATTTTAAAATTGTTTATATTTGGTCTCTGAATGGGGGATCAAACTTCGATGGATCTATGAAACATATTTCGAATCAAGAATATTAGTCTCTTAATTTGTTTTGTTTACATACGGGGATAGATGAATCAATTGGGATCAGAAAAACTGAAATCTTTTGTCCAATTTAGCTGCTCCCTGTGATTCACTGTCTATTCAGTAATCTACTTTTTGCAAGTTTATGGTGTCCTAATCTCTTGCTTCGACTTAGTTCTATAACATTCTTCTTCTATACTTTCTCTTGAAGGTACCAAATCTGTAAAATCTGCTGAGTCAGATGAGGATGCTGAAAAGTCATCAAAGAGAAAGAGGAAAAATCAGTACAGAGGGATCCGACAACGCCCATGGGGTAAATGGGCTGCTGAGATCCGAGACCCTAGAAAAGGTGTCCGAGTTTGGCTTGGAACTTTTAACACTGCTGAGGAAGCTGCAAGAGCCTATGATACTGAGGCTCGGAGGATCAGGGGGAACAAAGCTAAGGTAAATTTTCCTCAAGATGTTCCAGCTTCTGCCTCAAAACGTGCAGGTAAGGGGAACCCTCATGAAGGACTTCCTAAGGGAAGGTCAGACTATGTTCAGCCCAGCATGAACCAGAATGTGACTTTCATGAACATGCTGGACAATGGCAACTACGATTCATTCTGCTTCCCTGAAGTGGAACTGCCAACAAATCAGCATGGCAATGCTGATTTTTACCCTTCCGAGGGTGCCGTGGGAGGTCAATCACTTGCCCCTTCTGATGGCATTAATATTTACTTCAGTTCTGATCAAGATAGTAACTCTTATGACTGCTCAGACTTCGGTTTGGGAGAAAATTTTGGTAAAACTTCAGAAATTTCATCTGTCCTCTCTGCTGTTGTTGAGGACAATCAAACTCAATTTTTGGAGGATGCTAGCCCATCTAAGAAACTGAAGTCAGATTCTGGAGATTTGCTTCCTGCTGCTGAAAACACTGAAGACTCGTCATTTGAGTCGCAAATGAAGCCCTTTCAGATGCCATATCTGGATGGCAATTGGGATGCTTCACTTGATGCATTCCTCAATGGGGATGCATCTCAAGATGGTGGGAACGAAATGGATCTTTGGTCATTTGATGATGTTCCGGCCATTCTGGGTGGGGTTTACTGAGACTTGTTGCTTTGCCGCTCTTGCTATCTGTATATAAGGCCACATGTTAGTGAATTTTATCATTTTCGCAGCTCTTAATATCTTTATTTAAATCTAGTTTGCACTTGATCAAGGCTAACTGGTTGCTGGTTCTTCTTAGGTGTGTGTGTGCTATTATGATCGAGGTGGACGGGTCTTCAAGCATGCTTTGGCTATAATTGTGCTGTAAAAGACTGGTTAAATAAGAGCAGTGCATAGGCTATTAGATTTAAACTATCTTTCGAGACTTCTAATTTGGGAATATTTTATATTTGTCTGTATGGATGTTGTTTTGTGATGAAAACTGAAGCTTATGTTATTCTATGTTTGTTGTTTATTGTTTGCTACATTATCGTCGTCATTTCATTCAATCTGTGCTATATTTCCTACAGCATTATAACTTCAATACTAGTTTAACCGTTATACTGAACAGTGTTACTGAGGCCACCATAATTGGAGTCGGGGCTTGGTTTTCCTTCTCTCATCTTTCACTCTTATCAAAATGTGCATGCTGAACTGCTTCTCTTGTGATGTTCTTGCAGGTTTGAGACTAGGAAGTTTTTAATTATAAGAATAAGAATTAAAATCAAATTTACTTTTTCAATTACACATTTCATTGGATTTACAAGTATTATTTACTTATTATACATTTTTATCTATCTATTAACTAATCATTTATAAGTTCTTCGTGCTTCAGATTTTATATCGTCTTTTACGGTCAACAAAAATGACAATGAAATGGCGAGTGAATTGTCATTTGATCACTAAACTTTCAGTCATGTTTTCAAGGGGTTACTGAGCTTTCAAAATCATCTAAATCATTACTAAATTTAGCAAAATATTTTCACGAGATCACTGAACTTTAAAAATCATCTCATTCATTATTAAACTTTACAAAATGTTTCCACTGGAATTAGTGATCATTGAGAAACATTTTGCAAAGTTTAGTGATGAATGTGATGATTTTTAAAGTTCAGTGACCTTGTGGAAACTTTTTGTAAAGTTCAGTGATGATTTAAGTGATTTTAAGTGATTTTGAAAGTTCAGTAACTCCATGGAAGCATGATTGAAAGTTTAGTGACCAACTAGGCAATTCACTTGTGAAATGGCTAAAAGGCTGAACTAGTATAGGGATAGCAAAAAAACTTGATGAACTCGATACTCGTGGGGCTCCGTCCTGAATGGGGCAGAGATTAATTGCCTAACCGGATAAACGAGATGGGGATGGGGCATTAGCCCAAAATGGGTACGGGGCTAATATGAGATATATAGTCCGGCCCCGTTTAAAATTAATTTCAAATTTAAGTTTTTTATTGAACACAAATAATAAATTTATCTTCATTTTAAAGAGAAAATAAGTTGTTTTTAACAAATTAGTAAAAAATTAATAATATTTACTAATTAAAGACATAAAAAAAGTAAAAGTAAAAAATAAAATAAATAAAAAATAAATGGGGGTGATAAATGGATCAGAAGACTTGCCCTGCATTACCCTAAACCCTCTGTATCCCGCTTTAATCGGGTATGAAGATAGGATAATGTAACAAAAATACTTGACGAGATGGGGGTGGGAATAGGCAACCCGTCCCATACCCACCCCATTGCCATCCCTAAACTAGTAGGTATGTCTGGTAGGTAGAAGAGAGCTTTTGAAAGAATTGAAGGGTCAATTAACCATATATTACGCCATTGACTTGGCCTTGTTTTAGCAATTTGCAATTTTCACATTAAGGGATATGCTTTTCTTTTTTTTTTTTTATTTATTTATTTAAAATTTTGTAATAAAAGTTAGACGACATGAACACGACTGATTTGGCGAAAAAAAAGGCAGTGCAAACACTTATGATAGAGAGTTTAAGCGGTATAAGCACTTTCATGATTTGGTAGCGGATTTTAGACGCACAAACGCTTGCCTAACAGAGAAGTTTTAGACGGTGTAAGCATTTGTATGATTTGGTAGCGAATTTTAGATATTTGCCACAGAAGTTTAGACGTTAAAAGAAGACTCGTATGATTTAGTCGAGAATTTTACGTGAACAAACAATTGCCTGATTTGGTAAAGACATTTTAGATGATTGAAGTTTAGACTATAACATACTTGAGTGATTTAGTAAAGAAGTTTAGAAAGCATAAACACTTGCGTGATTTAGTAGGGAAGTTTAGATGGTACAAGCACTCGCAGAATGGATAATTCTAGGGGTACAAAATGGTGTACAAAATGGTGTCCAAAATGGTCAAGTGAAAGTCCTCGCAGAATTTGGTAGAGAATTTTAGGTAGCATAGACACTTTGACTGATTTGATAGAGAAGCTTAGATGGTATAAGCACTTCTATGATTTGGTAGAGAAATTTAGGTGGTGAAAATACTTGAATAGAAAAACTTGAGAAATTTAGATGGAATAAACACTTGCATGATTTGGCATATAATTTAGGTGGTTGCAGGTTATGTTTCATGGACATGGACATGGCCATGTGACGCGAATATGCCGACATTTGATTTTTCGTAAAAAGTAGGATATAAACACGTTGAATTAAATTATTTAGAATTTTAAATAATAAATAATATATTTATTTTCTTACTTTTTAATATAGGACAACACATCATGGGGAGGTATGTTACTAAAGTATCACCGGAATGGTATAAATTTAAAGAGTGCATAAAACATAGTGACGACATGATAAACATGACACGGGGTGTCAAGGACCATGTATGTCCTGCACGACACCTAGTATTAGTGTTTGTGCATCATATGCTGTGGGAAACACAAGAATTGAGGAGTGTGATGGTTAGGGATGAGCAAAACTCGATCGAACCCGTCAAAATCGAACCAACCCGATTGGTTTGTGTTGGTTTTTTTGGTTGTTTTTACACATGTTGGGTGGGTTGGTTGTGTAGGCATGTTGGGTTGAGTCGGATTATGGGTTAACTGATGAAAATCAAATAAACCCGCCCAATCCAACACAACCCAACTCGATTTTATTTATGAACTTTACAAGTGTTATGATATTGTTTGGATGAATACACATCCAACACAAAAATATTATAATTGCCAAAAATATTTCTTGATTTCATATAATTTAATATCAATCTTTCCATGTAACATTTCCGGGCATGAAGTGCCAAAATAATTCAGACTTTTTGGTCATTACAACTATAGAGACCTAATATAACATAAGTCACGAGTCAATTATAAATCCGACCTACTCAATCTGTCTACTTTAATCTTTATTGACAAGTTGTCCCAAACTAATCAACCCAACCCAACCCGACCGATACTTGATTGGGTTGGGTTAGGTTTCAATCTTTACACGAGTTAGGTTGAGTTAAATTATGATCAAACCGATCATGTTAGGTTGGATTTGGGTTGAGGCAAAAATCGCCCCAACCCATGCCCACCCCTAGGTGATGAAAATTCATTCACCTCCCTGTGCGAAAGATGGCCAAAAGTAGTGTCTCTATTATTCTCTTAGTTCTTTAGTTTTATAATAATTCAAAGGGCAAAATTGTTTTGTGATACAAGTTTTATAAATTTATAACACAGTATTGGAAATTATGGTTTCATCTCGAAAGGTTGGAATTACGGTTCCATTTCAAAATGTTGACCTTAATTTTTCATAAGAGGTATCAGAGTTAGACATCGAACTTAGCACTGTAGATGCACTAAATGAATC
>CAIGRO010042896.1:0-15995 GCA_903798355.1 Fraxinus baroniana | reverse complement strand
AAAAAAAAAAAAAAAAACCGTAGATAAATTCCAATAGGTTTGGGACGAAAAAAAATGCAAATTTCCCAATGTCATTTTTATTCAATCCACGAAGTAGTGTTGTCCCATATGAAGATCTATCACAGAAACATGTGTGGATAAGAATTCAATTTGGAAGTGCAAAACTTTGAAACGAATATATATTAATTAAATTTTTGGGCATGCTTGGGAGATAAATATTGTCGAAAGTTACCAGGACCAATGTCATTATATTCTATAGTCTGAGAACCAGATGCAGAGATTCCAGGACAAATGGTCGCAAGTTCTACCTCATTATTCGTCACCAAAACTCTCCACAGCTGCATATTCCGTTCCTAAAATGATGAAATCGACTTGTGTCTCTAACAGTTATTTCTCTCTTAGTGATGATTGTGATGTATTTTAGAGCAGTATGGCAGTCGCCACATACCCTCAAATTCTTGGTAACAAGAATAGGCTTGTTGGGTTTTAGGCTAATAACTCCAAATGCAACAGCAAGTTTCTCACTGTGATGAAGCAGAATCTTTTCCTTCTCCTCCTCTTCCACATCTTGGTACACAAAATTAGACTCTGGTTTATAGCCCAATATTTTCATTTCTGCCAAGAGTTCCTCCAATTTCTTGTTTATTTTAGCTGACTCAGGATGAGACACATCTCCTCCAACAAAAGCATGAACAATCCCATTTACTTCGACCCAACTACATCCCGGGCTCTTCTTAAAGCCCAAATCCTTCTGCTTGATTCTGACATGTGCAGCATCATCCCATCGTCGAGCAGTTGTGTACAAATTAAATAAGAGGACAAAATTTCCAGTACTTTCAGGTCCCAAGCTCTGGATCCTATTTGACACTTCTTCCGCTAGTTCAATATTCTTGTAGATCCTACAAGCAGCTAGTAATGCAGTCCATATATGAGCATCAGGCTCAAATGGCATTCCACTAATTAAATGCTGAGCTTCATCCAAAAGACCGGCACGGCCCAATAGATCCACCATGCAGAAGTAGTGATCCATCCTGGGGACAATATTATATTCTCGAGTCATGGAGAGAAACCAATGCTTTCCCTCATTTACAAGCCCCGAATGGCTGCAAGATGATAGGAGAGCAATGAAAGTGACGTCATCCGGTGTTTCGCCTACATTCAACATTTCATGGAACATGGAAATTGCTTTCCCCCCAAGCCCATGAATTCCATAACCAACAATCATTGTGTTCCAGGAGACTAAATCCCTCTCACACATCTTGTCAAAGACAAGCCTAGCCATATCAATCTTACCACATTTGGAGTACATATCAATTAGAGCATTACAAATTGAGACATCTCTTGTGAATCCATGCACTATTGAGTAGCCATGACCACAGATCCCATGTTGCAGAGCTGCCAATTGAGAGCAGGCTGGCAAGAAACCCATCATGGTTGCCGATTCCACTTCAACCCCCGATAGTTGCATCTTGAGAAAAATTTGCAGAGCTTCCTCTGCATTTCCATTTTGAACACTACCTGAAATAATAGCACTGTAAGAAACAGAATCTTTCACCCGCATTTCCTCAAAAAACCTCATGGCATCATTGATCGACCCACACTTTGCATACATTGAAAGAAGTGTGTTACTCACCATTAAATTGGAAAGATAGCCCAGTTTAACCGTGTAACAATACATCTGTCTCCCTAGATTAAGGTCACTAAGTTTAGCACAGCCACGAATAACAGTTGCAAGCATAACATGCGAAGGACTAACATCACCTTGTACCCTCATTTTCCGAAATAAATCCAACCCCTCTCTTATGGCATCACAAATGACAAAAGCGCCAATCATAGAAGTCCAAGTAATCTCATTCTTGAACCTCAAGGCACCAAATATCCGCCTTGCATAAACCAACCGGCCACATTTCCCATACAAATCCAAAAGTCCAGTTCCAACCACTTCCTCACCATCAAAACCCTTCCTCAAGCAAAATCCATGTATGGCTTTTCCTTCCCTCCACCTACCTGCCTCCCCAATTGCTGGCAGAATCGCCACAACAGTAGACGAATTGGGATTCACCCCCATCTGTTGCATTTCTAACACCAATCTAATTGCATCCGAACACAACCCATGTATTGAAAACCCTGAAATCATTGCGTTCCATGCCACAACATCTCTCTCAAGCATTCTGTCGAACACCTCAATTGCTTCCACCAAACATCCACACTTCATATAAAAATCAACCAACGCAGTACAGATATAAACATCACAGCCAAGATCGAGCCTTTTCACATGCCCATAAATCTTCACACCATTTTCCACGTCATGCAACGCAGAACAAGCCTTAAGCACAAAAGGGTATGTAAATTTTGTTGGCACAACACCAGAGTCCACCATTTCATAGTACAAATCAATGGCTTTCTCAAAGGGTCCATCCCACGCATAAGCCCTGATCATTTGGTTCCATAATATGTTCTTATTTCTTCTTTCTGAGATTGGTATTGAGTTGAAGACACGTTCTGCAAGTTGAGGCTTATTGCATGAGATGTAGAGGCGAGTGAGCTTGTCTAGTAGCAGCGACTGAGTACTAAAGTCATTGTTGCTTAATTTGATGAGATGCTGATGAATTGTTTTCCCTTGTTTGAGTGATTTTGATGAAATGCACGCTTCAAGAAGCAGCACATAATTATTGATGTTGAAGACGAGGCGCATAATGACACATCTTCTCTTCGGAGTTTAGTTCTCAGTAAGATCGAAGGCTGTCTACTCACAACTCAGCATTTATATGAGTTGCTAGTGAGTTCTTTGAGGTGAAAAATATTTTGGGTTACACAACCAGGCAATTACATAAGAATTTCAAAAATCAATTGCATCTTAAAAGGGTTTTGCGACATGGACAGGGCCACGTAGGCCAATACGGGCTCTTTTGAAAGTTGCTGTAATCTTTTGTCATTTACTTAATTTGCCATAACTTTTTTACTTGTACGTGACTTCTTATAGTGAATTCTAGAAAACCGCTCCTGTCTGAAAGAGCTTCTATAATTCAAGAAAATTGTTTTGTTAACCGTTACTTTCCAACAAAAGGGTCTCACATAGAAAGTCAAAGAAATGCGACTGCCTCATCTTCCAACGGTATGAAAAACAATTAAAATTAACTAAAAATGATCTCAAAACATAATCTAAGTTACGTTGATTGGAAAATATTGATGATGAGTAAAGGAAAGATCAAATATTCATATATGAGGCACATTGTAGTGAGTTACAGATATTCATATATGATGCACGTGATGGTGTAGTTGACGATGATTCATTGGAGTCTGTTGTGTGCATCGATAATTCCCGAAGTCCATAATGAGGTTGGGTTTGTTGCTATGTGTTACGTATGTATCTGTATTGGATACAGTGGTGTATGTTTTTGCACCAGATCGTATCTACGGTCCTAATTGGAATGTCACAATATTACTCCATGTTCGACATGCATTTAACTAACTCTTAGATACCTAGTAAACGTTACCCTCTTATTGGACTCAATTTAGTCACGTTGCACGCTAAGACAATAAGGATACCTTGGCTAGGACGAGGTCAAGTTATCATACTCAATGGTAAGTACCTTCCTGGACAAATATATGCAACAATAATTGATCAACCTTATATTGCATTAGCTTATTAGTTATTGGTAGTTCAAGTAGGTGCACTGACTTGTCCTATGATAATGATACAGTGACAACAAACTCAAATGTTGCTGTTTAGATTTATGTTGTGCATAAGGGAATAATTCCTAAAGTAAATTTAAAAGATTTTAATGGTCTATATTATATGGAAATGTCACGACTAGATAACAAAAGATATTGTCAAATACCGTTTTTATGGGAAACGCGAACTCACATGAATTGTGAAATATTATATATTACCAAGGGCAATAGATAAATTATGTCGTCATTGATTAAATTTGAACTCCAAGAAAGCGACATTGTAACATGCTTGGAAAACTTGTCTGTGATCAAGTTGTTAAATTCGGGATAATTTCCAACATTTTTTTTTCATGTTTTAAGTTGTATTTGGATTTGTGGTTCCACAAAGATACAATCTCTGAATAAATTTTTTCTTTACTTTCCCATATCTAATAAAGCTCTTTAATAGCCTTTTTTTTTTAATTATTATTTTTGATATGGTACACGCCCATCCAAAAAGAAAAAGATGGCTATGGAAACAAACATAAGTTCCCCAAAAAATAAATAGATAATAAAAAGAGGGGTAGAAAGATTTCCTCTTCGCAACGTTGACCCGATGCTATGGCTGGGTCTATGACTAGACCGGGTTATCTATAAGTGTGGAAGAAAATAGTTGGGTTTACAAAAATGAGAGTTTGACAGTCTATTCAGCTCCTGCTTGACAACCATTATTTTAAAACTATTTACTCTATATACTTATTTCTCGACCACACATTCACACTATAAAATATTATGCATGTAAACTCAAAATTTTTCAGTACTTTTTAAACACACATTCTCCAAAAATTCACCTTTCAAAATTTTGTTTTTGCCAAATGATGACCATCAAAGAAGGGTTCAATTGAGATGGGATAGCATTCTTGTAAGTTGTGTACAAGGCAGAGTACCAAACAGAACACAACTTCCTTTATAAGTTAAAGCTCCAAACACGTATAATTTTCAGATAAAAATTCAACGATTTTGTTCATTTATGGTGCCATAAACCTTAAGCCACACCAACTATGAGTAAAGCCAAATGTACAAAATAATTGTTCACGGAATTCTTACCGTTCACATAATTCTTACCAATACTCACAAATGTGTGGGTCCCACTAAAATAAAAAATGCCACCTACCCCTATTGTGAGTGTGTGTAAATGGTCTGTGAACTGTAATTTCTGTACATCAAGCAGGGTCCCACCAACTATAGGTGGGTGGTTAGAATGAAATTGACTAGTTTAGCACAAGAAACCCAAAATAAAATTCCATAAGGATTTTCAGAACAATTTCAATGCCCCTTTAACATCCCACATTACTGAGCAGGTATCGGAATAAATGAAAAAGAACAGAGTTTAAAAAAGTATGGATACAGCTTCAAACTCATAAAAACTAAGGCCAATATTTTCAGTATAATAATGTATTTTATATAGATTTAGGGTAAATAGAACCAAATATTTTCCACAGCAAGCAAGATCATTGATCAAAAGTACGATTCAGCAACATCCTTGAAAGTTAAAGCTTAAATACGAAAACAAAATAACCAGCAGAATAGATGAAGATGCCGTGAAAAAATATAGATAATAGTAAGTGTAATTATGCGAAATTTAACTATACAAGGATATTGTAGATAAGGATTCGAGAAAACGATCATCTTATCCTCTGAAATAGTTCTTAGGTTACAGTTGTTCTTCTTGCTCCACCTGGAATCAATACAGGCTTCAAATCCCTTTTAAAGCTACTCTTGTAATCACTTGTTATGTATGGAATCGGTTATCTTTTCCTATGCCCAGATTAACGTCATGGCTATGCTTGTAATGGTTTCGACAGTTACCATCAGAACCACAATCATCATTCTGCAAAGATGGCAATTTGCTGAAAGTGATTGCATCACTAAAATCAGGCCCTTTCTCTAGAAGAACCACGCTCTTCAAGAAGCTGTCAACATGAACAGAGCATAGATATTCCTCGGATCTACAGCTGGGGACATCAAGATAATTAACTTGTGCACCAGAATCACAAGAAACCAAACAGCCATCCTTTGTAATCATTGACACTTCACCATCTTTTCTAACCCATAACGGCTTCATAAATCCTCTGCCAAAATCGTGTAAGTTAACATTAAATGGTTTAGTCCAAGACTCCATGTCCCCATATTCCTTCATCACCCATACACAATATTCGACCCTGGATTCATCATACATAACAAGAGCAAGTGATTCCCTGTAGATCGTCAATTCCTTACTTTTTTGAGAATCATCTTTTGCCAAATGAGCCGGTAATATCATCTCACAGAATACCTCATCGTGCATATCAAATGACAAAATCAAATCATTACCATCCAAGTATCTAGCAATCCAATGACTCACCCCATTTATATAAGCCTGGCTTGACCTATTATGTATAATGTACTTAAGGGCCAAATGACTAATGTCTTCCCACACCCCCATGCTCAACCTATAAAGCTCAATCTGGGGCAGGCACCCATTAAAATCAGTATATGTAATCCTCACTACCTTATAGTCCTTGGAAATGGGGTCGAACCCAAATCCAAAAGATTGCATAAAACTTCCATATGAATTATATACCAAATTTGGTTTCGGAAGAAGAACCGACCTTTTAACACAAGGGTTCCAAATAATTATAGTGTTCATATAAAATACTCGATCATCAGAAAGACATAACAACCCGTTGCAGCTACCAATGATTGTGAAAAATGGGTTTATACTTCTAAAGGGGAAATCAAGTGTAAAATGTCGATCAAACAATAGATTATCACAATACAAATCATATCGCTCAGTTTTTTTAACGCAACGCCTAAGTAAAAGCAGAGGAGAGCCTTCATTGCTAGCAATGGCGAAATTGAGATGAGTAGCAATAAATTCTGGGCTGGTGATTAGAGTGTACCATGATCTTGAAACGCACATGCAGCAGATAAGGGGCTTGATGGGCAATCTTTTGATGATGTTGATGATGATTCCTTCAGGCAAAAAATCCGACATTTTTAGTTTTCTCGAGCTTGTGATTTACAGGGTTTTTGGGGAAGAAAAAGACCCAGAATTCAATTAATTGTTTCTCTATAAAGCTAAAATCATGAGAAATTTTGCCTATACAATGAGCTATATAGTGAGGATGTGCGTAACTTTCCACACTCAACAGTCAAGACAGGTATTCATTTTAGTTAAGACTGGCGGGGAATGCCATGATGAATAATCGGCTGTTTGCTGTCCAGTTGAGTTCTCTCAAGTTCCTCCAGTTAGAATATGTTTAAACTTCTAATTTTGTACCATTGTCATTTCTATAATGCGACTTTAGGATATTGTTTTCAAATGTAAAGGAGACATTGCTTCAAAAATCGGAAATTGGTTGGTTTGGAATTGGCTGAACTACTACTTAGGTCCCCCAACTCATGTACCTAACATCATTATAACTTTGATTTGAAACATTGGTGGATACTATATTTTAGACGTGTAAAACACGTTAAGTTTCACATTATATCGTCTCTTATAATTTTTTTATTTTTTCAAGAAGCATGAAAAGAATTTAAAAAGTTTGCGTGGCGGCTGAAAAGCTAGGCTTAGCACGGTTTCAATCTCTAGACTAGAGGCCATGCCTAATACGTGATAGGTTCCGTCAATCGTGACGGCTCAATCCAAATTGTAGAGAACATTTGGTTTATAGTATTCTACGCCGAAGACTCTATTTTACTTCAATTTAATATAAATTAAATATTTGCGTAAAATTTGTGAAACGAGGACTTTAAAGTTAAGCGTCCTTTGTGCAGTGACAAGAAGCTTTAAGTCTAACCAATCCATCAACAATGGCAATATAGCTAGATAAATTTTGGTCTAGCTACACCATTTGTTAAGGATATGTTTGGTAAGAAAGATTGAATATTTGACAATATTGAAGAAGACATATAAGCCAAAATTTTGCTATAATAGTTCTCTTTTCAAGTATTGTGTACCGAACACGCATTTGGTAGGTTGGATGACCTCGAAATCCGACACTCACATTGAATGCATGTTCCTCAAAGTTTATACTGAATTATAATATGTGAATTATACGAAATGTGTGAATAATAAAGTGGATAAAAGTTGTGGATCGTTTGAAATATATGAATAAAAATAGAGTTTGATTATCTTATAAATAATTATAAGTTTTGCCAAACATGCTATGAGAAGGTGATGTGACTCTCCTTTGAAGATTGATTACATCTTTCTTGGAGCTTGAGTGTTCTACTCATTTTTTTGTAGCTCTAGTAGTTTTCTTCCTAACCAAAGAGAATAAGGCTACAATAATGTAGCATGTAAAAAATAAAGAGACTTTCGTTTGTAAAAGATATACTATCTCGGTAGAAAAACATTAGACAAGTGATTGATCGACCAATTGATAAAAGTGGAAGAAACATGCCATTGGACATGATTTGAGATTAATGATGTTGGAACTCTAAATAAAATAAAATGTCTCTAACTCTTGAATGTTAGAAAAGTAGTTCAAAACAGTTATAATGTGTCAAATAAAAAATTGTTTAAAAAATTGCTCTTTTTTTCAGATCTTTTTTCAACCTTGTCTTTTTTTTCTCAACTGAATAAATGGAAGTTCACCTAACAGACTCCTATATTTTTAGCTGATAAACCTTGATTCAACTCCTTTCTAATTTTCTAGTAATTGCATAACAATTACAAATTTTGGTTTCATCAAATGAACAATAGAGACTCAGACCTTCCATGAAAGTCTTCCTTGTATTCTTTTGTACTCACTTCGCATCGTCGTGCTTTATCTGATTTCCAAATTATGATTGCAATATGCTAAATTTTGACCAAATTTCTTAATTTTTTCATTCTTATTATTTGGCTTCTGAACCATGGTGGTTGTTCCGTCCTCGATCACATCTTTGATTTTTTATTTCCTTTTTGCTTCGTGTGATGTGCTTCAATCTAATTTTATCTTGTTTATAATTTAGGTGAGAATTTTACCTTATTGGGAAAAAGCTTATTTACCATTGCTGTACAATTTTATAAAAGATTAGTAACGTGGATTAGATAGCATTGGACAATGTTGAAAAAAAAATCTTGTTTATTGTACTGTCCAATGTGGCTAAGGATGCATAAGAATCATGCATTGTGCTTATGTAAAGATAAAAACCCCAACTGGTATATTATACAAACAAAAAAATCAGTCTTTTTTATGAAATTGAAATTTCATAATATAAGTTTACAGATCATGAGAAGTAGGGCAAATGACTGCATTGTAAGATTGAAACACTACATAACTGGGCTATATCCTGTGCAGAATTAGGTGAGTCCCGTGTTGAGGTTGAAGTGTTATAACCGTATGAGGAGCATGTGTATAGGATGGCGAGAGCTGAAAAGAGAAGCGTTGTAGAATCATGGCCATTGCCATTTTTGCCTCAATCATGGCGAAGGTTTGTCCAACACATATCCGAGGACCCCATCCAAATGGGAAATATAAGCCTTGTTTCTTCTGTGCCTTTGACACTCCTTCACTAAATCTCTCTGGCTTGAACTCCATTGCATCCTCTCCCCAAATTTCGCGGTCATGATGTAATAAGATTGTCGATAATTGAAGCTGTGTCTGAGCTGGGAGCAATAGATTCCCCAATCTCGTTTCTTCATGAACTCTCCGAGGAATTCCAACTGCTGGTGGATAGAGTCTCATGACCTCGTACAAAATCATGGTAACCTGTGATGAAGATCCCATACAAGTTATAAACAGGAAGAAATAGAGTTACATTCATTCATTTTAGTTTATACTAAGCCATTGATCTGCAAGTCTAAAACCTTTATGATGTTTGGTATTAGTTCAACATTTCATTTTCAAGAGAGGAATGATGTAAAGGGTATTTCCAATCATATTGTTATTTGAAAAATGAAACTACTTACGATTTTCAAGTGATTTAACCCATCGAAATCTGGCTTTTTACTACCAAATACTCGCGAGACCTCTTCCCTAGCCTTCGTCTGCCAGTCTGAATGTGTACTCAATAGAACCAATGTCCAGACTAGTAACACAGAAGTGGTCTCTTGTCCAGCAAAATAGAATAGCTTGCATTCTTCTATGACCTCATCTATGCTCATTCCAAAATTCTTGTTTCCATGTTGTTTAATTTCTTGGAAGTTGGATTCCAACAATATGCCCAACAAATCATCATTACGTGCTTCCCCCGCCTCCATTGCCTTCAGTCTTCTATTTATAATATCTCTAACTGATGCTTGAACTTCCTTTTCAATTTCCTTCATTCTTTTGTTCCTCTTAGTTGGCACAAACCTATACGCAAGGGATGTATCACTTCAGAGGATAAGTGAACAACTACATAATCACAAATGATAAGGTAAAAATGGTTCTTCTGACTAATCATTTTTGCAGAAAAAAGACTTGAGGATTCGAAATGAACTAGTCATTTCGTCAGGTAGAGATTTCTTCAAGACTAGTCAGATATAGAGTTACCTCCATCCAGGAATATAGATAGACTGGGAAGCCTTGATGATGTGTTCAGCTTGTTCTCTCTGAAGTTCGAATATCCTTCTTCCCTCTTCGTAACTACTACCAAACGATGTTCTTGATATTGCATCACTAGATAATTTTTGTAGATATGGCCACAAGTCGAAGTCGCTTGATTCTCCAGAAGCGAGACCCTGTTCCCATTTGCTCAAAATCTCTTCACAACTCAAATAAAAAGCTGGCATCATAAGCTGTAAGAAGTAGGGGTGAAAAGCAATCTCATCAGCAATAAGTTCTTTTTCAGCATGAATCTTTTGTTTCTTAAGAAAATAAGAATTCTTGATAACAAAATCTAACACTATAATATCTTTCAGGTGAATTTAATTTTTCAATACGATCCATTCCTTACAAATCTTTGAATAAATAAATATCACATTTTAGCACTATATACAAGATAGAGAAAACCTTTAGCTTCTCTAGATGGAAAGCAGGGTTGATGATTTTTCTGTGTTTAGCCCATTTGTCTTCCTCATAGCTCACTACACCTTGTGCAAGCAGCTTGGTCAGTGGATTCATGTTTTTTGGCTTCTGGTACACATAATTCTTAGTTAGAACCTCCTTTATGAGTTCAGGGTCTGTGATTATAATCAATGGTCTTGGCCCAAGCCACATGAAGGCGTTGGTACCTGCAAGTTATGGCGACAAGAATAATATAAAATCAAGTTTTGCACAAGAAAGAATATATTTAGGAACACTGGTATGCAGCTACAAATTAGAACGTGGACACCTAAGGGATCTAAGATAAAAAGAATTTATTTTGCAAATCAGAACAAGTCAAATGAAAGTAGATACTTTTTCCCTTTTAACTTAGAAATTTTGAAATGGGTAGAAATGAAAAGTACACAATATAATCCTGACCTAGAATGTTGGACCATTTTATGTTCACACCCAACTCAGCTGTCAGTAATCAATTGAGACAATCACATACTCGTGAATCCAGTACTTTTTGATGTATGAGGACATGTGTGACATGATAAAAATAATCACCCAAACATACTGAAGCTCTGTTCACCTTGAATACAACTTATCATATAATCATGGAAAGAACATTATTGGTGTCGCAGTCAATTAACGACAATCCTAGACAAGTCCACCTTACACTTCTAACTACATTCTCTATCCTTTAGCAACCCAATCTTCATATTATATACATTCAATTTATGAACAAAAGAACAGATCTAAATGTCTCCTCTGTAAAGCTAACATTCTAAGCTTATGAAGGAGTGTGGCTATGGCTTCCCGAGCAGAGATCTACAGATACAGGCAGTATCTTGGATCCAATCACACAAAATTCTTATTTATCAAGTACAGGATGGAACTGAGAAACAATTCCAAATTATGATGGTTAATATCAGACTAACATGCTATTACTGAAGTATGCTCCATCAAATTATTGATGGAAGCAAAGACAGAGATGAAGAATATGATATATACGTGTGTGTAGATGCGTGCGTTCTTTTCCAGATGACATAAAAAAAGAGGGCTCTTCAAACTACTGCAAAAGCTATTGTTTAAATTTTGATCATCCAACCATTGCACATGCATCTTCCAGTTTCTAGTCTACTTTATACAAACAATCTTAGAGTTTGATTGAACACAAGTTTTGGATTATTTACACTAGTTTCTTGTATAAGTTTCCAATGACTAACCAATTTTCGTCAACCAATCTATTCACATCTTGTCTATGATGGGCAACTCACAAAAGGATGAGATCAATCGTAAAAGAAATGGATTTCTAACAAGGATTCAAGTTTAGACGAGATGCAATTGAAAAAGTAAAGGCGCAGAATATAGATCAAAAAGTAAAAGCAGTTCTGCTCTACCCCAGAAAGACTAAATGTCCCATCTTTAACCGTCAAGTCAGCTCCCTTTGCCTCAATATGGATAAAACAAGGTCCAAGAACAAAAACATTGCTTTTTTATCAGTTTACATACTGTTCTGACAAAGCAAAAACTACCCAAAACGGAAACATTTACCCCTCTGTTGCCCCTAGGAAAATAATTGATTTTTCAAAGAACCCCATTTCTCTTGAACTAGAAGTTCATATTTTGAAAAATCATAGAATAGAAAGCTGTTTGAAACCTATTAGTCCTAGCCGTAAATGAGACTGTATCAAAGTGAAACAAACCCCTACTGGGAAATTAACATGGGACTTTACACAAACAGTAACTAGTCAATAACAAGAACATACCATACTTCTCCAGTGTTTTGAGGAAGAAGGGTATGACCCTTGGCTTGATATCATCTGAAAGATTGATTGGTTTGGATTTGGCTTTCTGCATCATGCTTAAAAAATCTTTCAAATCTCCATAGAGGAATCTGTAGGAGTTTCCATTCAAACCTTGTTGTCTCAGACATTTTTCCATCTTCTTTGGCTTAAACCAAACCCAATTCAACACCCTCCATGTGTATATCAGTAGCACAAAACCACAACACACACCAATTGAGTAATACAGAATCTCCATGCCCAGTTATAATCACTGCACAAGTGCAAGTCTTCCTCTACACCTTGTATATGAATGACTATATATAAAATTATTAAGAGGAAACAGCAAGGAAAAGTCACCTTGTGTAAGCATGTAAAGACAAAAAAATGACTTATCTTGAAACTTCTTGTTTATACAAAAAAAATAAAAAATAAATAAAAATAAAAATCTTTAAATGTACGCGTATGTACGTATGCATTACGATGCCCCACTTTTTTCGAACTTTTCTGTCATCCAAAGATACATTATCCTTTCAGTATATTCCATAATTCCATTTATACCTTTTGAATCATCAGTCATTGGATTTATTGTTCATTTAAACACTTCAATCTTCCTAGTTAAGGTTCTATATTGTTGGAATTCTCGAAAACAACATTTTACTAAAGAGAAAAATCTGAAATATTTGAATAACCTTTAGATCAACAACTATTGAGTTTTTTTATTCCTTGTGTTCCAAGAGAATGGCTATTAATAAATATAGGATGCCGACAACTGGACTTGTTATTTCAGTCATATAATAAAAGCCAAGAGAGTTGACTTTTGCTGCGACGCATGGAAAATAAAAACTTAGCCAGCAAGTATAAAAGCCAAGATCTTGGGGGTATTGGCAATGTGACAGTTATTTTTAGTGTGAATCGCCAACATGAGCCTACGAATTTTCCTCATCTTTTTCGATATTGTCTTGCATGTCAATAGAAACTTCGTCCTGCCTTATCGTATTGGCATGTGTGTAAGGCTGCCTTCTTGTGTGAATTTTTTCATTTTTTGTCAATGTCACATGGGTAGATTGGATTAAGAGAAAATTGTTTTTCTTCTTTCGTCTTGATAATAATTATGGGTATGAGACTACTGATTCGACTTTGATGATAGACTTCGGTTTCTCTCGAATGAAAATATAAGATATAGTTAAAAGTAGTGAGTTAATTTTCACAAATAGAGATTCAATAACATCTTTTGATGAATGGTCTTTAATCGGTATTTAAGGACAATTGAGTTGTAGGTAGTGTATTGAGCCATCACCTAATTGTTACAAATAGGCCATACTTATAGATAAGAGTAGCAATGGGTCGAGCCGAGACACGGTTCTGCTCTTTGGTTCACGAGCCTCATAAGCCGAGCCATCCATGAGCCTACGAGCTGGCTCATTATTTAAAAAATTATAAAACAAGCTAAAAAATGAGCCGGCCCACAAGCCCAAAATAAGCAGACTCAAAAAAATATTTGAGCTCGGCTCGGCTCATGATTCATCTTAATACGAGTCTTATCCACCATGGATCGAGTCAGGACAAGTTGGGCCCATGAATCAACAAGCGACTCGACCTGTTTGCCATCCTATTTATAGACAAGTCTTGTTGATCCTATCTAGTCACATGAATTGCGGATATGCTATTTTACAATATATTAAACATTGCTTATTACTAACATGATTAATGGTTGATTAAGCTCGATAGAGTCATGTTCGACCGCAACTTTTGAGTCTTATAAGCTCAATCTTATAATCACACCACTAGTGTGATTAACTACCTTGTCTTGACTACCTAACTTGTACGGTAAATTACTTGCCACCCTAATTTTGTCATGCTACCATATATTATGCTATTCTAAGGTAACAGTACTCTTCTCTAAATGAAAATCTCAAAAGCTAACACAGACAATTATCATTTTTTTGTACCCCAAAATTAATAATTTTTAAGGTTGTGCCTCGTAACTTTACCCATCTATGTTTTTACTTGTCTGTTTATTGAGCCACATAAAGTATATCAACCATACTGGTGATTATTGATCCAGATCTCCATGGTTCAAGATTCTCGATCTAGGTCAAGATAGTGTTTCATAAATTTTTACTTCGGTATTTTCTTGTCCTAAACATCGACTAAAAGTGAAAATATTAACCAATACATAAGGATCTCGGCTTCTTCTTTTAGATCAAGTGATTCAATACCTATTAAGGGTTAAAGCCCTATTCATCAAATGAATGATGGTGATTGAGAAAAGCTAGTGACGCTTGAAAGATTTCCTTGTATTCTTTTGTTCACACTGTGCATTTTCATGCTTTGTCCAATTACCGAAAACGATAACTAGATGTTAAATTTTCAGAAAATTTCTTGGTTCCGTCATTCTTTTTTGTTTGCCTTCTAAATCAATTTTCTTTCTTTATTTCTTTTTTGTTTGTTTGTTCGTGCAATTTTGTCTTATCCGGAATAAGCTTGTTTTGTTGTTGTCGTCGTCTTCTGGGTTAATCAAAGATTAGTAACGATAGTTNATTTTCATGCTTTGTCCAATTACCGAAAACGATAACTAGATGTTAAATTTTCAGAAAATTTCTTGGTTCCGTCATTCTTTTTTGTTTGCCTTCTAAATCAATTTTCTTTCTTTATTTCTTATTTGTTTGTTTGTTCGTGCAATTTTGTCTTATCCGGAATAAGCTTATTTTGTTGTTGTTGTCGTCTTCTGGGTTAATCAAAGATTAGTAACGATAGTTTCTATTCTCTAAATCAATCTTTAAACTCAAAATACATGCATCAGAATGCATATAAAGTGGATTGGATAATACTAGACATCATTAAGAAGCAAAAAGAACATGGCCAAACCACATCATGAGAAGAAAGGGGCTACGTAAATGACTGCACTGAGGTGAGTATCCGGTCGTAAATTTCAGCCCTCCTGAGATTAGTCGAGGTGCGTGCAAGCTCACCCGGACATTATCAAAAAAGAAAAAAAAAAAATTAAGAAGCAAAAAGAAATGAAATCATATATGTTGTAGTGTCTAGTATTTGCGTATATAAGAACAGTGAATACAACATCAATACTTTTCCTCTTTGAGGAATATCTTAGATTATTGGATGAGAAAGGTATCAACTTTCATATACATACACATCAAAATAACATGGCCAAACCACATCATGAGAAGAAAGGGGCTACGTAAATGACTCTATTTTTTGCAGGATACAACTCGTGACTTTTATATGCTATATCCTATGCAGAATTAGGTGAGCCTCGTGCTGATGTTGGAGTTAGAACAGTAATGAGGAGCATGTGTATAGAATGGTGAGAACTCAAAAGAGAAGTGTTGTACAATCATGGCTATCGCCTTTTTGCCTCTATTATGGCTGGAGAAGGTTTGTCGACTACTGATCCAAGGTCCCCACTCAAATGGGAAATCAAGCCCTGTTTCTTAATTACCTTTGATACCCGACTAAATCTCTCTGGTTTGAACTACATTGCACCATCTCCTCAAATTTCAGGGTCATTTTGTGTAATAAGACTGCTTGTGGTGAAAGCTGCGTCCTGGCT
>CAIGRO010042874.1:0-12224 GCA_903798355.1 Fraxinus baroniana | reverse complement strand
AATAATCAAATTTAATGGAATAAAAATGTAATAAAATAATTTTTCAAAATTTTAAACCAAACATGTTTCCCAATTTCCTATTTTGAGGGAAAAAAAAAAACAAAATGACTAATCAAACGTATTTAAAAAAAAAAAAAACAAAACAAAACAAACCCTTAAAACAGAAAACAGAAAAGAACCCAAAACTCAAACTCAAAATTGAAAGTCGAAACACAAATCAAACATGTCAATAATCTTGAAGAAATTGGAATAATCTTGAAGAAATTGATGGAAATGAATGTTTGAGCCCCATTTTGGTCAAAAAAAATAAAATGAATTTTTGACTAGTGTATTGATGAGAAATGTATTGTTAAAAAATAAAGAAAATTCTTGAGTTTGAGCGTAATATTATTTTATTGAAAAATATATTGTTGAAATGAGATCAAAACACTATTCAAGAATGCATTTTTTTTTTTTTAAAAGAAAAAAAAGTTTCAAACAAGGGTAGTCTATGAGGCTGCTGTGTAAGTGTAAATAATTCTAACCTTCAAATTTTGTAACAAACATTCATAGCCTTCTACTTAATGGGTGCAATTGATCATGTTGGCTATAGTTTACATTAAATTTACCATTTCAAATGTCATTTTTTTGATAAAAATAATAAAATGCACTTACTTATAGTTAAATAAATATTTTAAAATGAGTGGGAAAATAAAAAATAAAAATATGATGAAAAAGAAGTCAACTCATCCTATCAACCAGTTCCCAAGCATCTTCTATATAACCGTAGATTGTGTAAAAATCGTTGTATAAGTAAATTAGAATGTGTTCAAAAAATTCACCTTCCATGCAAGTTAAGAGGAACTTTATCAAGATAACGTGACAAAGAAAAATAAGATATTTTTTAAATATTCGCTAAAAATGTTAACTCGACAAAATTTTTATTCCGTATGCAAATTTAAATGTTATTTTGTTATTATTTATAAAGAAGACAAATAAAAAGAAAATTATAGAATGCATTGAAAATCAAAATTTGAACTCAAGTATTTACTTATTAGACATCAACGTCAGGTCGAAATTCTTAATTTTTATCTATTACATCATCTGAAATCCTTATCGACTCACATTAGCTGATTTTTTGAACGCCTTCTGTTTTGCTTAAATGGCACAATTTTTATAGCAATCCATGAGATAAATGGTTGATAGGACAAGTTCTCTTTTCTTTTTGTCATATTTTCCAAAAAAATATATATTTCGCTTAATTTATTTATTTAATGACCCTTGTTTGAGCACCATTATTCTCAAAATTCATTTTTTTAACATTCATTTTCAATCACACATTTTTTCATAAAATAATTTACACGTAAATAAAAAAAAATCATTATTTTTCAATCACACATTCTCCAATTTTTTACTATTTTAGAATGAATAATTCCTGAAGTACAGGCATGTACTTCACAGGAATTCAAAATCTCTCTCACAAGCAAGTGGCCCCACATGATAAAATATTGGCAAAAATCTCTCCCCCACCCACCTATGGTGTGAGTGGCCTGGCAGTACCATGCCTGTACTTCTAGCATTGTTGTTTTAGAATACACTTTCTTGATAAAATGGAGCCCAAAGAGGGACTTAATAAAAAGCGAGGATGTTTTAGTCTTTTAATAAGAAGATTGATACTTTTAGCTGTCAATAGGATGAAAACCATCCAAAAGGACTAGCTTTTAATAAGAAGATTGATACTTTTAGCTGTCAATAGGATGAAAACCATCCAAAAGGACTAGTTCCATGAAGTAGAATGCCTTGTTTGATCCCATTATGTTCCAAATTAAATTCTTTTCTCTTTTTTTTTTCAACAATACACTCTTCAATGAAATAATATTACACGTAATTTCAAAAAAATATCCTTATTTTTCAATCACACATTCTATTAGGACGTTATGGTACGAGACACCAAATTGCAACTAAAGTAGAAATGAGAAAATAGAGGAAAAATTATGAACACAATAATTTTACGTGGAAAAATCACCGGCAAACTGTAGAAGAATTTCACTATAGCAAAATGATTACAACAATTTCTAAATACAAGGAGATAATAACAATTAATCTCTCTTGTAACGTGAGAAAACAAGTAGGAAATACTTAGACGCCATGTTGATAGTGACAGATTGATCACATAACATACAATCTTGACTGCTTATGCCCAAAATAACTTGGCCATCCCCGCAGTTCTCAATGTCGCTCTTGTCAGTTCTAACAAAGTTCTGTGTATCCGCTCTGCTACTCCATTTTGTTGTAGAGTGTATGTCACCATGAGTTGCCTTTTAATACCTTCTTGTTGACAGAAATTATCAAATTCATCACCGGTATATTTTCCTCCGTTATCCATCCTCAAACACTTGATCTTCTTTTCAGATTCAAGCTCCACTCGCGCTTTAAATATTTCGAAAACTAGAAATACGTTTGTCTTCCTCTTGCTTGGATACACCCAACATCTCCTAGAGTAATCATCAATGAAGGATACAAAGTATCTAGCTCTTCCTAGGGACAAAACTGGTGCTTGTCAAACATCATAATGAACCAACTCCAAGATAGCTTTACTTCTAGCAGTGGAATTGCTGAACTTTAATTTGTGTTGTTTACTAGTAACACAATGCTCACAATTGAAACCTTTTAGAGCCCTGGAAGATGTTTTTGTTCTAAGAGAATTTTCAAGCCTCGTTTCGACATGTGGCCAAGTTTACGGTGCCACACCATCGTTAATTCTTCTGTCGAACCTGTCGATGCGACAGGTGCTTCTCGTTTTTGTTGTGTTTTTCCTTTAAGCACGTACAAATTTGCAGCTATCTTTTTCACTTTCATCACCAAGAGCGCCTTTAACTATTTTCATGATCCCATCTTCAATATAAGTTTTGCATCCACCATTATCTAATTGTCCCAAAGACAATAAATCTTTCTTCAGGCTCTTCACATGTCGTACCTCCTTGATAGTGCGAACTGTACCATCATATANATCTAATTGTCCCAATGACAATAGATTTTTCTTCTGGCCTTTCACATGTCGTACCTCCTTGATAGTGCGAACTGTACCATCATACATTTTTAATTTGATGGTACCAATACCAGTGATCTCCAAGGCATGATCATTGCCCATAAACACAGATCCTCCTGAAATAGGTTCATATTGGTCGAACCATTCTCTCCTGGGGGTCATGTGCCATGTAGCTCCTGAGTCTATAAGCCAGACATCAGAAAATTGTTTTTTGCCTTCAACAACTGTTGTTGCCTCGCTGTATAAAATTTCACCATCATCTAAGGTGCTTGCTATACAACTTTGAGCTTTTGATGTCTCTGGACTTTTTCATTTGGCTTCTTTATTCTTCTTGAGACTATAGCAATCTTTTTTTTAATTGCCCTTATTGCCACAGTAATAACACTTGACATTCTTCTTACTCCTGAATTTTGATCTACCCTGATTTTGACTCCCATTGGAGCCACGTTCTGTTGATCTCTTTCTCGTCATCATCAAAGCTTCAGCCTGCTGTGAGTTTCCCAATCTATCTTCTTTGCTCTTGCACCGACTTTCTTCTTCAAGAACCACAGCTGCAATATCATCGAAGACGAGTACTTCTATGTTGTTCGTTATATTGATAATGAGTTGATCATACGAATCAGGAAGACTCTGAAGTAGAATTTTAGCACGTTCACCCGTCTCTATGTTATGCCCCATTGATGTGAGTTGTGAAAATAAAGTGTTGAGGGTGTTGATGTGGTCATTCACCATAGTTGACTCCATCATCCAAAGAGTATAAAGCTTTCTCTATAAAAAGATTTTGTTGTGTAATGATTTGGCCTCATACAGCTTTGTCAGTGTATCCCATATCTCTTTGGCTGTCTTTTTCTCCGTCACACTTGACAATACTCCATTGACTAGTGCTAGATGCATATTAGCAATTGCACTGCCATCCATCTCACTCAACCTGCCGTCGTCAGTGATCTCATCGGGTCTATCTTCAATTGCCGCCAAACAACTATCTTTTCTTAAAACTACTTTTATTCTCATTTTCCATAATGAGAAATTATTCCCATTGAACTTTTCTATTTCGTACTTTGTTGCCATTGTTGAAGATGCCTCAATTCCACTAACTGGATTTGACTGTAGCACAAAAATAGACTATAAACTTGGAGTTCTGATATCACTGTTAGGACGTTGTGGTACAGGATATCCAATTGCAACTAAAGTAGAAATGAGAAAATAGAGGAAAAATGATGAACACAATAATTTTACGTGGAAGGTTATGGGCAAACTATAGAAGGATTTCACTATAGCAAAAGGATTACACCAATTTCTAAATATAAGGAGATGACAACAATTAATCTATCTTGTAATAGGAGAAAATAAGTAGGAAATACTTAGGAGAGAACAATAATTCTTTCTCTCTATAATTTTATTCATCTACTCACAATTATCTCTCTAAATGACTTATATTGTTTTTTCATCACAGTCTTCTATTTATAAGGAAATACCACCGCCTCACTCATTAAATTCATTCCAAATGTCAACAAAAACTACTGGAAAATTTCAGCTGGACATTGGTTGGTGGAGAGAAACTCAATTTGACAACCTCTTTACATTAAATGAGTTTCTTAGTCAAAAAGAAAATGACTTTACCCAACACATTATTTATCAATTTATCATGTCAAAATGCCCTTTGGGGCACATTCGAGTTGGTGGAACAATTGCATTTGTGGGCTTGCAACCTCAGGGTGGAGAGTTCGAATCCTGAAGGCAGAAATCTTGGAAGGGGAATTTATCTTGAAGACAAGATATACTGGAAGGAGTGAGGAGAGCTCTCTTAGGGCCAGGAGTATAAGCAGTGCAGGAACTCGGGAGTCAACAAGGGCATAATCTGCGGTTTACCTCCTCGAGTTGCTGAGGGGTCAGTGGCTAGAGGATCAGGATTTAATCTGGTTAAACTGGGATACCTGATTATCAAAAAAAAAAAAAATTATCATGTCAAAATGCTTGAGGAAAAAAAATGAGGACTCAAACAGCATGTTGCATCACATCACGACTTGAAGGTGCGCCAGACACACGTAATTATGATAAAAACGACCAATTTAGAGAAGTGTGCAGAGTCAATTGAGCCGTCTATTATAAATGAAATTAGAATCTCTTGAAGCCACATATTTTTCAATTTGAAGATTCTTTGAACCAGTGGACCAGTGGACATGGCAGCCGACCCCCACAAGATTCCATGGATCCACAAGGCATTTCCAGCTTAACCCCTTCATCACTCCCCCATGGGACCCCATTTTTCTATTTTCCTAACACATACCTCCAAGAAAATCCTGATCAATTATGGTAAGACAAAGACACTAAAGATTAAGCCCCGTTTGGCCCCTTTCTCATTTTCATATTTTCTTCTCTCTTATTTTTTATTACACAATTTTCAATAAAAATAATATTATACTTAAATTAAAAAAAAAAAAACCTATTCCAAACATTAAAAATCGAAAGAAAGGGGGTCAAACGGGTTGTAAATTTTAAAAAATAAACACGTCTCATCTTCATAAATTTTAGCCAGAGTGGTTTGGTCTTTGCTCGTAAAGTTTTTGGATAAATGTGTAAGAAACTAAGTTTCGATTGCATATGACGGGTTGCTTTGTCGAAATTTTAGATGAAATAATTTATCATACGATTTAATTTTGTTCAATATCACGTGTGAGTATACATGAAGTGTGTATTACGGGGTATGGAGATATAAATATCACACAAATTTGAAGGTTCTACTTCTTGATTGATGTCTCTGATGACTTTTTCCGGAGTTAGTGATGTCTTGCATCATTTGATAATAACCATTCCTTGTAAAATAATTCAACTTATATGACTTGCAATTTGACTAAGACATATAATAAAGGCTTGTTTGGGAAAGTTTAAAAGTTGAGGTTAAAATCAACAATTAATTTTAATCATAGGTTACATGATAACTAAATCTTTTATTGACTTCTCAATCAGAGGTTTCGTGGACTCTTATCAAAAGCTTTGTTAAACAACTTCTAAATCGAAGAAACACGCACCGATGGAATCACTTTAGAGTTTTTTTTTGTTCTGTCACTTCAATATGGGGAATATGATCCTTAGGTAGGAATATGAAAAAGTGAATCCCATTCTTTGCGATGATGCATGTTTTGAGGAAAAAGTTTCCATAATTATTAATCCCATTTTGATTAAAAAAGCAGAACATAAGTTGTGGTTAAAATGTCTTCAGGTTTAGGTAAGAAAATAGCATAAGCAGATTGCAAAATAATCAAAAGTAAGTTAAACTACCCCCATCAAGATTTACTGCCACCGGTTTGACCTTTTTACCATGAGAGTTGACAAAAAAAGGCATTGGTTTTTAATGCGAAAGTAGTCATGAACATGGACTACCTCTACCACATAAATATATTTGTGTGTACATGTCACCCCACCCACCCCTCCTCTTCTTCTCCCTTGGAAGAGTCTGTAGCTGATTTTTTTCATTTCTTGTTCTGTACTTGTGGCGTCCTTTCAATTGTTATGTAGTTTTGTCCATCTGATATGGCCCATATGATCTTTCAAGGGAATTTCATGTCATAAACTGGTTATACATAGAGCAGCCATGTCAATTTTCAATCAAATAATGTTCATTTGCACAGTTTTTTCTTTGATCAATCTTATTGTTTCTGATTGTGAATCTTGCTATATGCATCAATATAAACCTGATAAAAAGTTTGAGCAGAAATCGAATCGATTTTGGGAGTTCAAAGAAGAATCCAACACATGGGTTGAAGTGAAACTACCTTACGATCTAGTTTCTTGCATCAACGATAACTGTACAATAGTGAATTCAATCAAGCAAATGAACACAAAGAACGAAGATCAGAAAGGAGAATCTGATGTTTCTGAGAACAAGGAGCAAGAAGATAAGGAGGAGAACAAACGAGGACTAAATGAAGGTTCTTACGCGATTCTTCCATTGAGAAGGAGAGTTTCTTTGACAAAAATGTCTGATTCATCTGTTTGGGTTACCGGTGAAAGTGGTTCGATTTACGAGAGATTTTGGAATGGACTACAGTGGGTGATTGCACCCCATGATTTACCAGTATCAGCAGGCTATGCAGTTTCTGTATTCATGGTTAATCATACAATTCTTGCTCTATCTGAGGCAGGGACTTTATATCAGGTAATAATTCTATTACTGTCCAGTCTTGTCCAGTACCGTGTACAAAGCATGAGAGAAACGTTTTTTCCTTACAGATGCACCTGACAGAAGATTCACAGCCGATTTGGATTGAATTCATGCCGGTATTTGATCAGAGCCCAAGCAAAGAGCCAGACCAAAGTTCAGCAGTTTTACTTACTTCTGGAGTTACTTCACAGGACAGAGAGTGAGTGGAGCCAATTCGTTTTCTGTTTTAAACTCTCGTAGGAAAATTCGTCTTGTGGAAACAAAGTTATGTTACAGAGCTTTAATGTTACCATGTAATGCCTAGGACGATGTTTATCTGCACAAAGAATGGATCATTGTTGGAACTTAGAGGGGTCGATCCTCCAACGTGAGACTTATCAATAAGGTTAAGTTAATAGCCTCAATAACATATGATTCCCATATTCACTTTTTTTTCCATTTATGTAATAAGGTGGATTAATCACGGACGACCTCCTGGTGCAAATGTTGCAGCAATAGCTGATGCTGCTACAATTAGGGCTGGAGTATTGTTCACTGTAAGGTGAGATCTTGGTCTTTCTTATCTAAGTGCGAAAAACATGGCGTCTAAGAATTGAGGGGTAGTATTTTGAGCCATTGTAGACAATAAAAGCAGAAAAAAAGCTACTTTTTTCTCAATTTCGAACTCACAGTGCTGCAGGGGATCTTTATGAATATGATCAAACATCAAAACCTCCATGGAAGAAGCACATTCAAAGAGAACAATCGAGAAAAGATACTTTATTGGCTCCATTTAGGGGATGCAGTTTACATGAACTAAATGGTGCTCATTCAGTATCTCTCTTTCTCTTAACAAAGGTATTGTATGTTACAATAGGAATGGGTACTCTTAGACAATAGATAGCAAATTACTTGAATTGACGTGTTCTTTTTCCTGTTTATCGAATGAAATATGGTATACATAAGGGAGGAGGGTTGGTCGAAAGAAGATTACACCAGAGGAAATGGAAGTGGGTGGTTCATGGAAATCCTAGAGGCCATCTACTGTCATCCATCACTTGCATATCTCAAGATGAATATAATGAGAATACGAATTCGTTGTGTCTTACAACAACAGCCGGATTCATTTTCGAATATCAAATTCCTAAGTATTCAGGTATTTTTTTTTGCCTTTCTTTAGTACAATATTCAGCTGGAGTTTCTAAGGATGTCCCTATCAAAACATCGTCTTTAATATTAAGACAGGCAATTTTCGAGATCAAGAAGTTGAAGAGAATTGGGTGAATCATATGCATCCTCCAAATGCTAAAGCTGCAAGAGGTATTGCAGGCCTACATTTACAAGTTGGGAGGATGATTTTTCCACTGGACGATGGTAGGCTTGCAGAACTACATTTATCAGGCCTTGGCGGCGAAAATTTAGGCCCAAACTCTCAGGTTTATACCCGGAGAAAATCATCATACAAGTATGTTTGGTCAGTACTAGACGCCCCAGAAACTGAAGGATGGAATGCAGAGTATTGCGTGGAAGAGCGTGGGCCGTCAAATTGCATCGTAGGCACAAAAGATGAGATCAGTGGTGTAGCTAATACCAGGTCGAGTTCAAGAAGACGAAAGGACGGAAAAACTCAACAGAATTACTTATCAGTACGTGCATCAGATAATAGTATGTCAGCAATTTCAATGGAAGAGTACAGTATCCCGGATAATTGGACCATGAACTTCCGCCTCCGACTAATGCAGGAAAGCAAATCATTTTTTCTTATTACAGATAGCGGTTTGACATTCGAATATTTGAATACAGAAAATGTGTGGTTCTGGCTGAAGCACGAGCATCCAACTGCAATGAAAGGTGCACTCGGAAACTACAACGGAAGCTTTTTTTTGGTCGATGAGAATGGGAGTTTGCTTATCAGAGAAAGAAACAGCACTGATCTGACATGGATAAATTGCACTGCTATGAGAAAAGGAAGGCAAGTAGTTGGTGGTCCACCGTGGGACAATGTACCAGGACGAGCACCAAAAGCTAAAGCAGAAGACGCAATTTTCTTTGTTAGCAAAACTGGGAGATTATTACAATTTATGGCAAGTTAAGACTTACAAAGTTAGTAAAAATAGTCAACATCCATAGAGAAGGCTAATCAATACTTAAATTTCTGTGTAGGTTGCACTGAGGAAGTTCAAATGGAAAGACTGCAAAAATCCTCCAAATACTAAAATTGCATGTATAGTGGATCAAGAAGGGTTCAGAGAAAACATAGTATTTGTTATTGGGAGAAACAATCGTCTATACCAATACAACAAAATTACGGAACTATGGCACGAGCATTTTCAATCCCAACATTTAGTTCTATCAAGATCCCTTGGAACTGCTACGAGATCACCATCGGTATCATTAAAGGGCTCGATTTTCATGCTTTCAGACGAGGGGGGACTCGTGGAATATCAATGGAATCCATTTGATGGTTGGGACTGGATAGAACATGGAACTCCATATACGAATGTGACCTTGGTTGGATCACCTGGACCTTGTTTTGGAGGAACTGAATTATTCTTAATAGGTTCAGATGGTAATGTTTATTTAAGGTACTTAGATCAAAGAACGTGGAAATGGAGGGATTGTGGCTTTCCTTACCGAGGAAGTAAAATCGATAACAATGAGAGACAGGTCCAAGAAAAATCAAGAGATGAAGAAATTTGTGTCGACAAAGATTTTGAAGCTAGTTTTGAGAAAATTGAAGAAAACCTCCAAGCTATAAATAAAAACTGTGATCTAAAGGTTAGTCCTAATCTGCATTGATTATCAGATTCATGATTTTACACTATCTGTAGTATTTCCTGATGAATTTATATACAGGTAGCGTCTACAAGACCAATTCCATTCAACGAAGATTCAGTCATATTCGAGTTAAGAGATGGCCGCGTAAGTATATGTTCACTGCTCAATTTTTTTTTTTCAAGACTTAAAAATCAGGACATTTATATACTCTAATATCATAGTCCATGCTTCTAATGTTAAAAAAAGAATAACACGCAACATTGTATCAAAATCATACTATTGCCTCAGCATTGAAAAGGGGTTCTCCTCAGCTTTTTTGCATACAAAATCAATAGGAGCAGCCAGTGTAACTCGATTCATGAAGTTGCTTAACTACATACATTTCAAGAAATTGTATGCAGAATAGAAAAATGTTGTGCTGACAGTAAAATATTTCCATGACAGTTAGCAGAAATACGACGAATAGGAGACAAGAATTGGGAATGGACGCGTACCATTGGCACTCCAACAAGCTTGTGCACGGCGAACTTCTGGACGTCCTTGGTAGCATAAGAAAAATCTATGGGACGATTGGTAAGTGGATTGAACAATACTGGATAGTCATGTCCCTTGCTAAACATATCTCAAAGATTAGTGCAAGACACGCATAATTGAATAACATAGCCATTTATATAGGTAAAGAGAGAGTAATTGAGTATACATAAGCAACAAAACTTTGTACAAAGCTGTACAGTTACTATACTACAGAAGTGATACCTTTTTTACTTCTCCACTTTTCTAATTATAATTTCTAGCTCATAAAATGTGTTTTTTCTTTTATAAAATAAAATGTTTATTTTGAATCTACATATTATGTAGTTTTTCGCGAAGCCCTGTTTGGTTTTTGCTAAAAATCAGATTTTAGCATATTTTTATAAAAGTTGTGAAATATATATTTGAAAAGTTGATAAAAGTTTTGGATCTCGTTATGTATGATTAAAATTAATTATTGACTTCAACTTAGCTCATGTTTGGTACGTATTAAAATTTTCATTTTCATTGTTCTACTCATTTTCAACCACACAGTCTTCAATAAAATAATATTTTTCATTCTTTTTCAATCACGCATTTTTCATCAATTTACTATTTCAGAATATATTCTTCTAAAATAATGTGGCTCAAACACACACTTAATTTTTTATCTAAACCAATTGTATATAAATTCTTCTTGGTGGCGGTAGATGGTTCGAGCTAGGCCTTGAGTTTCTGTTGTGGCCCATTTTCCCAATTCAAGTCTGGTCCAAATTTTTTTTGGGCTTAGGCCCTCTTAGCACCTCAAGCCTAAGCCCAAGCCCAAAATAAGAGAGTAAGAGAGAGAATGTTTGACTGGGACATCTATTTGATTAGGATAAAATGGAAGTGGACATTAAATTATTTAGGATACATATTTATGCTAAGTCTACGTGACTGAATTATTTTACCTGGAGAGTCAAACATTAGGAAATCGGCCATCTTAGTTAACAAGAATTTTAAAATTAATTGAGTTTAAATAATGTAAATCAATATATATATATATATATTTTACCTGGAGAGTCAAACATTAGGAAATCGGCCATCTTAGTTAACAAGAATTTTAAAATTAATTGAGTTTAAATAATGTAAATCAATATATATATATATATATATATATATATATATATATATATTCTATCTTGTGATGTTTTATTTTACCTGGAGAGTCAAACATTAGGAAATCGGCCATCTTAGTTAACAAGAATTTTAAAATTAATTGAGTTTAAATAATGTAAATCAATATATATATATATATATATATATATATATTATCTTGTGATGTTCTTAAAACGTATGTCTTAAAGAAAAAAGCATTGATATATTTTACGACGCGGAGCAAGAAATTGTGTAAATGTGCAAATTTTTTTTATTTTTTTTTATTTTGAGAAATATATCCTATTTTGTTCTCAATACTATAGATATAGAGTTTTCTTTTTCTCATTTAATATTATTTAGTTCACCTTACTAGACACGTTTTGTAACTAAGGTCTAGCTAGTTCCCTCACATCTCTAGCTGGATACCCCTATATTTGGATCTAATCGTTCGATACGGAAGTGCTTGTTATATCTTTCTATATGTAAAAAGTGTTTATCTAACGGAATGTCTTGGTTTAACGGAAAAACTAACAGAATGTCTTGATTTAACGGAAAAACTAACGGAATTTCTTGTTTTAACGGAAAATCTTTTTTCACCACCCCTGACTTTCGAAATTATAATTAAATAAT
>CAIGRO010042854.1:0-11634 GCA_903798355.1 Fraxinus baroniana | reverse complement strand
TGTAATTAATGTTATGATGTGATGATTTTTTTTGTATATTATAAACATTGCATATATCTATATTATATTGAGTAATATGAATTTTGTTAAAAAAAAAATTAAAGAATTTGAAAAGTTAACATAAATACATATCTTCTTACTATTAACAAACTCTAACTTTTTCTCTATCTTCTTCATTCCTTGATCAAGAACACATTAATATTGGATTCATTATCCATTTTGAGAGGTTATCCATTACAAATTGTTTATATTTTTATATTATAGCTTAATATTTTTTAAATGTTAAATACATCATTTTGAAATGTAATGGGTGAAATTTTTGAAACTATTATTCATCGATTTGTTTGGTTTTCGAAATGTTTTTGAAGGGTAAAGATACCAATATCCTTTACAAAATGTGAAGGATTCTATATTTAAAGAAACATTGAGTTATTTATTTTTGGGAAGATATTGTCATGTTGTAGTTGAAAATTGATTATCACCATTAATATTTTGAATATTTCTTTAAAGGTATCAAATACAAGCTTCCCGACAGTTCCTACAGTTCAAATGTCGAATAGTTTATTTGAAATTGTCGTGTTAGACATATGAACTGTTGAACTCGACATTTATAAACCGTCAGGATAGACAATTTAACGCTCGAATTCGACACTTGAAAATTGTTGAAACCCTTGATTTCATATTTTGCTACTGCTTTGTTGTGAGTTTTTCCTTTTTATTTTTCCAGATGAGTTTGAATCAAACAAGACGTTGTTTTATTCTACACCGCCTCCTCATCCTCATCTTCCAAGTAATTTTTTTCTTTTTGTCTCCTAACGCACTTTTTTCTCATTGTTCTTTCTATAATTGATTAATTTCTCTGCAAATAATCCATGTTTCAAATTGAAAGAAACAACCTAAAACTCAAAAATTGACTGGTTTTGTTGGATCCATTAGAACCATCTGCCTCCATCACATCCGACTTAATTTTTTCGATAAATTCTGGAATAAGCAATGGAAGAGAATGGGTAGTGAAAGCATTGAAATGGAAGCCACGACAATTCGGTTGTTGTAAATTAATGGTGGTGGATTGATGAATGATGGGGTATGGATGAAGTTAATCGCCTATGAAAATGGAAGATGCGATGAGTTGCGTGAAGAGAAGAGGAGATGCGTGGGGGAAAAAAATACATTTTTGACGACGATGGAAAATCGCGACACGTGGTACCAAATGTTTTTGGCTCTTTTATATTGTAGTGATTTATTCTATAATTGATTAATTTCTCTACAAATAATTCATGTTTCAAATTGAAAGAAACAACCTATAATTCAAAAAATGGCTGGTTTATGTTGGGGTGTTTTGTTGGATCCATTGGAATCGTCTGCCTCCATCACATACAGACTTAGTTTTTTCGATAAATTCTGGAGTAAGCAATGTAAAATAATGGGTATTGAAGACATTGAAACGAAAGCCATAGCAATTCGGTTGTTGTAAATTAATGGTGGTGGATTGATGAATGAATGGGTATGGATAAAGTTAATCTCGTATGAAAATGGAAGATGCGATGGGTTGCGTGAAGAGGAGGATGAAGAGATGCGTGAGGAAAAAAAGAGCATTTTTTACGACGATGGAAAATCGCAAAACGCGGTGCCAATTTTTTTTTTTTCTCTTTTATATTGTAATGAAATGAGTAAATTCCAGAATAACCAAATGGAGAAACACAAGGTGAGCTGAAAAATACATTCGTCCTATAAATATCGAAAATCAAATTCTTCCCAATCTTTGTAATAATGCAATTAAACCTTCTGTATTTGAAAAGAAAATGTGTAAAGTAAATTTTGCAGAATGTGTGAAAATAATGACAGCGTGTTCATTGCTTTCTCATTTCTAACAAGCTTAGCTTATTTTCAAAACATATAGATGCATAGGCTAATTAACGTAAGCAATTAAAGAACACTTTCAAATTTAAATAATAAACATAATTCCCAAGGACCTATATAAATTTCATTCAGACCATATCTTCTCTGCAGATTATCAAGAACATCGGGCACATTCAAGTAAGTCATTTTGGTATCAAAATCAACACAATTCATTTTTTTTCGCCACAACTTTAAAATCAAAACAATAAAAGTTATAAAAAATTGTCTTTTTACCTTGGACTGTGATGAATTCAGCGAGGGGAGTGAGTTGAGATTTTCTTCTTATCCTGGCGAAACGAATGAGGGTGTCTCGTGAGTTCAATCCTTTTTTTTTTTGGCTGTGGAGTAAGTTTAGGGTTGTTTTTGGTTTCACCTTTTTATTTATTTTTAAACTCCAAAATTGACAATTTCTTCCCTGACATTTACACGATTTTTGTACAATTTTTCATCTAGTCAAATCTCATTTAATGAATGACATGTCACGTATTTAAATTATCCAGAGGGACAAAAATGTTCAAAAATGACAATCTTGCAAAGACTTTTAAAAGTGACATTTTCGTAAATGTAAAGCCAAAAAGTGACATCTAGTGCAATTTCCTCATACTCATACAATTTTGACATCTTTAATGTCTTCAATAAGATTTTTGAAAACATTAAAAATATGGAAAACAAGCGTTCAAATAAATTTTTACATACAATATGTAAAACTTTAACAAATAAATTTTATAAGTTTTAAAAAATAAAAATTTAGAAAAATAAAAAAAAAGGATTAAAAAAATAAAATTATAAAAATTTCTAAAAAAATAAAAATAGTTCAAACTTTTAATAATGATTTATATAAAAACTTTGAAAAACATTCAAATACAAATAAAAATATTTTCCGTCCACGTCATTAAATAATATTTTTATTTACTACATTTTGAGCTCAATTTGCTGCTTATTTTGTTTTATTTTGTAGCGAGAAAAAAATTGTGTAAGAACATCTCCATAGAGAATCTCTAAATATAAAAATATTAGAGAGTCAAGGCTAAAAAATGAACTCCAATAAAACTTTTAAAATAAAGAGTGGGTTTGACTATTTAAATTTAGAGTAACCTCTTGGAGGTTCTCTATTTTTGAAGAGTATATTCTATAATTTAAAAAGTATATGTAAATTTAGAGAGTAAAAACTTTTAAAAACTCCAATAATATTTAATGTTATTACTCTAAAAAAATATTATTAGTTATTCTTATCTTTTATTTTAATTATCTTCCCTCCAAATTATTATATTATTGTCATCAATTGAAATGGTTTGAATGCATTTAATTATAGAGTGTGTTTGATTTTCTAAATTTGGAGAGCCAAACTCACTCTTTAAATTAAAATGTTAATTTAAAAAGTCACTTGGAACATATTTTTCAAGCATATCTAAGAGTCTCTTTAAGCACAAAAGACTTTTATAATACATAAGATATTTTTTATAAATAAAGAGTCTCTTGAAGATGCACTAAGGGTTGTTTCTTTAAAATTAAGAGCATATTATTTTAAATAGCCTCTTGAAGATGATCTTAGATAATCGAACTCATTCTCTATTATTAATATATAATTATTGTATTTAATAAATAACATATTTCAATATTCAGCATTTTAAACTATTCAAATTGCATTTAAATTGATTGGTCAATTGATATATAAAAAGTTATGTTAAATAAAATGTGAAAAAAAAAATCAATAAATGATTTTTGATAAAAGTAAAATGAAGAGTCAAAATATAGAGCTTGTTGGAGTGTATTAAAATTTTGATTTTTAAAATTTAAGGAGGCTCCATATAGGGTGTGATTGAGCCACATTATTTTGGAAGAATGAATTAAATTGATATATAATATGTGGTTAAAAAAAAGAAAAAGTTATTGATGTGATGGTAAATATTATTTTATCGAAGAATGTACGATTAAAAATGAGTAGAAAAATAAGAATAAAAAATAATGTGTACCAAACAGGAGCATAATAATTAATACAAAAATGCTTTTAGAACTTCTCTCAAATGCTCTTATCCACCAACTTTAAAATATATTTAGCCCCTGTTTGACATCCATTATATTCTCATTCTCATTTTTTTTTTCTCTTTCTTCATTTCAACCACACATTCCATTAATAAAATAATATTACACATAACCCCAAAAATTTTCCTTACTTTTTAACCATATATTCTTCCATCAATCACTATTTCATTCCATTCTCATTCTCATTTTTTTTCTCTTTCTTCATTTCAACCACACATTCTATCAATAAAATAATATTACACATAAACCCAAAAATTCTCCTTACTTTTTAACCACATATTCTTCCATCAATCACTATTACAAAACAAATTCTTCAAACAAAATGGGTGTCAAACAGGGGCTTATTACTTGATAATATATTAACATAAAATTATTAAAGTTCATGTTTGATACACATTAAAATTTTCACTTTCATTTTTCTACTCATTTTTAATCACACATTTTTCAATAAAATAATATTTTTCATCACATCAATAATTTTGTCTTTTTTTTTAACTATACATTCTCAATCAATTTATTATTTAAAAATATATTTTTTCAAAATAACGTGGCTTAAACACTCATTCATTTTTAATTTTGAAAATAATTTTAAAAAATGACAAATCAAACGAATTTTTAAAATACATCTTCAAACTAGAAAATTGAAAGTGAATACAAAATTGAAACACAAAACCTAAACAGAACAATAACGCTATACTGGTAGGGAACGTACGTGTCAAATCCTCCTTGACCAGTACACTTTATTGGGAGCATTTTTTTGACTTTGTTATTCACACGGGTCCAATCAATTAAGATGGCAAAAGAGCTTTATTGTAAATCGAAATATATCAAAAAAGCGGGACACTACCACATGCGTGTCGAGAAAGGAAGGTCGCTCCACCCATTCCATGTTCGTATCTCATTGGTCCACGTTTCCCCTACAAATCCCCCTCAACACGTGCCAATTTTAGATGAAGAAGGAAACTAGAACGGAACAAATGGACGGTCAAGATCATTTTTTCAAATTCAAAGCTATGATATCTGCTCGTCTACAAAAAGCTTCATTTTTCAGGGGCCTGTCGCTCTCTTTATATTTGCGTATCTATCTTTTGTTTCTTCATTCATTCATCAACTCCAACTCTTTTATGGCGAGTATGTGTTGTGGGTTGAATATTGAGACAGAAACTTCTCCGGTTGAGCCAATTTCAGAATCCTCCCGGAGGAGGAGGATGGAAATTCACCAATTTACCTTTGTACCCAACGATGCCGCGGTGGTTCCACCGCTAGAAAACAGCAAGAAGCGACGTAAGCTGGAGTCTGTTATTCCGCTTTCTCCACCCCTGCAGTGCACGAAAGCCGTCGACTATCCAGAGGTCAAATCTTTGGGTTTATCTGCATCGCCATCCTTATCTAGGATTGAGGCTGATGTGGTTCCAGAGTGCCCTAAATTCGGCATGACATCTGTTTGCGGTCGGAGAAGAGAGATGGAGGATGCTGTGGCAATTCACCCATCTTTTTGCAGCCAAAACCTAAGTTCTCCAAGTGGCCTCCATTTCTTTGGGCTCTACGATGGCCATGGCTGCTCCCATGTAAACAGTTTCTATATCACTGCTTTGTTACTGAGCCCCCGTTTGTTCCACGTTATTTTTTTATATTCTCCTTCTACTGCTCATTTTTAATAAAATAATATTTTACATTATATCAATAAATTTTTTTTTCTCCTTTTTCAACGACGTAATCCCCGTCTCATCCCCCAAAAAAATGCATTATTTGGAAAATAACGTGCGCCAAATGGGGGCTAAAGAATTGCGTGAAAATTTATAATTTTGTTCTGAAGGAATAATTTTGATTTGGGTGTGTGTTTGAAGGTGGCCACAAAGTGCAAAGACCGGATGCATGAAATAGTGAAAGATGAGATCTTAAGGGGGGAGGCCTCATGGACGGAGATGATGACTAGGAGTTTTTCCAAAATGGACGAGGAAATTACCGAATGGGTCACTGGCGCAGCCGGGGTCTCAGCCACCACTTGCCGCTGCGAGCTTCAAACTCCTCGGCGTGGCGCCGTTGGATCCACCGCTGTCGTGGGGGTTGTCTCACCGGACAAGATAATTGTGTCCAACTGCGGCGATTCGCGGGCAGTTCTTTGCCGCAATGGCGTCGCAATTCCACTCTCCACCGATCACAAACCGGACCGACCCGATGAGCTTGATCGGATTCAAGAAGCCGGGGGCCGTGTTATTTTTTGGGACGGACCGAGAGTACTTGGATTCCTAGCAATGTCTCGTGCAATTGGTACAAATTACGTATTCTCGAAACGTTTTCTTCTTCGTAGTTATGGGACTATAATGAATCGAATTTTTTATCTGGGTTTTGTTCAGGCGATAACTATTTGAAGCCGTACGTGATCTCGGAGCCGGAGGTGACCATAACTGACCGGACGGCGGAGGACGAGTGTTTGATTTTGGCAAGTGATGGGCTATGGGATGTAGTGTCAAATGAAACGGCCTGTGGGGTAGCGCGTATGTGCCTTAAATCATGTAAGCAGCTCAGCGACACCGTCGGCGGGGAGAGCTCCGACAAGGCTTGTTCGGATGCGTCAATTTTATTGACCAAGTTGGCGTTGGCGCGACGAAGCGCCGATAACATTAGTATTGTGGTGGTTGATTTGAGAAGAGGCCGTTAATGGCGTCATTGGATTTTTCTCTCTCGATGAAGAGAGAGGATACGAATCTTAAATCTAATGATATTGAAGCCAAAAAGTAGTAATGTTCAAATGGCAAATAGCCATTCATTTCTTCTCTAATTTGAATATTAACTTGATGGTTATGATCTTCATTCTCTTTACAAACACAAGCTGGGATAGGGGTATTTTGGAGATTCATTTTGGAAAATATTCTCCTCCTGGTCAAAACTCCTTCAAAGTAAGAAATGGTTGCAAAGAAAAAAAAAATAATAATAATAAAAAAAAAGGGCTTTGCAGGTTAAGGAACTCATTAAAGATGCATTGTTTATCAGTATCACTAATTAATTGGTTAAGTACACCTAAGAAATTCGAATGACTTTCTGCTTATGTTCTTTTGTATCACCTACTTCATTGGGAGAACAAATATTTCTAATTTAAAAATTTATTTACAAATTATAATTTATTTAATTAATTATATATTTTATTATTAATATATTAGAAGTGTGTATGCTAGAGATTAAAATCGAATTAAAATTTAAAAACTTAGTTTTAGTTGTTATTGTTGATTTTTATTAGACGAATGAGATTCACATATTTTTAATTTTAACCCACTTTTTAGCTTACCAAACAGGCTTAGGGTTGTAAATTTATACAATTAGATCACAATTTCACAATTTAACTAGTTACATATCATTTTTGTCGCAATTTGTCAACGGTCATAAAATTGAAACTTTATACGTCACAATTATTTATCGTTTTCAAATCATAAATATTATAAATCGTAACTTATAAAACAGTTACAAATTATCTTATGGTCACAATTCAAAAAAAATTTAGGTAACATTTTTTCATTGGTCACAAATTAAAAATTTATATGTCACAATTTATTAATCGGTCATAAATCACAAATATCAGACGTCACAACTTTTCAAATTAATGGTCATAAATTAACAATTTTTTAGGTCACACATTTTTTTTGTCACAATATATCTTGTTCATTACTCATATATTGCTTATTGGTCACAGATTAATCAATTTAATGGGTCACAATTAATTAAATAATTTGTAATCATAATCAACACTTGTGATCACCACCTTACCACTCCTTTCAGCACCACCACCACCACAGTTGCCGCTAGAACCACCACCACCTCTCGACAGCAACACTATCTCCAACAAATCAACACAACGCGAAAAAAACACCACCACATCGTCGCACCAGATCCACAACCATCTCGACGACCCATCGCCACCATCTCACAATCACCTCCGACCACCGCACCACCAACTCACTAGTACCACATCCAACATTATCAGTCACCACCACCACCCAATCACCACCAAAAAATCAGATCTAAAATTATTAATCACACAGCACCGCAACATCACCGCACCAACCACCGCAACACCATACCCAACCACTGGTCACCACCACTGCACCCAACCACTAGTAACTACCACCTCGTAGCCGCCCCGACCACAACGAACACTGTCACCGCAATCACCACAAATCCACAACTATAACCAGAGCCACCACGATCTCCACGAATCACAGAAATCCACCACACCACAACCATAAATCCATCACACCTCAACAACCTCCACAAGTCCACCGATCGCAATCGCGGTGCTGCCACCGTCACCACCCACGTTCACATCGCTGCGTTGCGACGCGTGGCGCAGCAACGACATTGTCCCTACGTGGCGCTCACATCAAGTGGGGCATCACAGTGACGATCAGAGGTGTCTCCGACGGCGAGTGCTTCTCAATCGACGACGACTGTCTGACGAAGTGGCTAGAGAGAGAGAGAGAAGATAAGAGAGAATGAAGAAAAGAAAAAACAGAGAATGATTCAGGGTTTGTGGTGGATGAGATAGGTTGTGCATATATATTCTTCTCATACCTTTCATGTCCTTCTTTGTCAACTTCCTCATATATATATATAGGGCATGTACAAGTCGTGTTTGAGGTGAACTAAGAAACCTAAATTGATTAAATGTACACGACAATGAGTTTCATCTCAACTACAATGCTCACAAAGAGTTTGATCAGGAACGCTCAAATTCAATTACATTGTACCATTTAAAGTGTAATTTGTAAAGCATAAGGATTAATATTTCGATTAACATCTTTCAATTTAATTATTTCTATATCATGATATTATCCCTCGAAGCTGAATAACAATTTCAAATCTTAAACTTTCTTGATTATTCAATTATTTTAAGTTAATATTTTAGATCCTTGCAATAAATAGTCGTATCTTCTTTTACAGGAAACACCACTTATGAATTCGTATGAGTTTGTATCTGCTACATATCACAACTGAATTCAAGAAATAAAAAAATAATAATTTATTAACGAGAAGTGAAATAACTAATTAAACATGACTAGAAAACTAGAATTTTGGATATTAGAAAATATGTTCCTCTTCATGCCTGAAGCTTGACGAGCGCAAAACCCTAATTCTCCATCAACTCAAACAGCCCAAAGTTGCATGAAATTATTATCCTTAGAAATTATCTTCAAAGTTATTCAAAACAAACGACATGCTTGAAGGTCCAGATTCTTTCTTCATATCCCAAATTCTCAAATCTGCAGTTCGATCTTTGAGCAATGGCTCAATCATCTTCACTTTCATAGCCATTTTCCGTCTCTTACTGACGTACTTTGACAGATTTGTCTTCTCTTCATTGCTCAAGAACTCATCTCTAATCTGATTTATCGGAATGGTGAGCCGATCTTGATCTTTCTTTATATCAGCATGGAACAATCGCTTCTGTATCACCAACTTTTCGTTAGAGACAGTTCTACCTTGTGCTAGGGCAAGAGTTGCGTTGTATGGGCAATGGAGGGACTGCCTCTTCCGTCGGATTGCTGCTTTCTTCCAATATCCTCGGCCTCTTCGCACATTAATATAGGAAGTGAAATCTCTAATGTAAATTTCGACATGATATTGTTTTGCAATCATAAAGGAAAAGGGAACTGGAAACAGCTTCTCTTGCAAAGAACGTAGCTCCTGGTAGAAACAGGTTTGGTACATAAACTGGAATTAATTATCTTGATCCCAAAAAATGTGCCAACAGAATCCCCACATGTCCCCTTCAGGTGGACATCACCTACATACTGAACACCCTGTTAGGAGACAAAGGCCGTCGGTCTACAAAAATGTCCGCAATCCGACGGTCAAATCAATTGTCAGACATGGGAAATATTAGTTCGAGAGGGGAAGATGATAGGGTTAGAGAACATACCTTGATTATGAAATGAATCGCATATATATATATAACAAATTGGGAAGAGTTCACAAATCAAGTTTTAAGTTTCACCAATACAAAAATCAGGTTTCGAGTTTAAAAAATGCAAAACTCGGGTATTTATTTATTAATTAAATATAATAATATACATAATTATAGATACAACTTTTATTGGTCACATATTATCAAATTAATTGGTCACAAATTATTTCGGTATCATAAATCAAAAATTTTATGAGTCAGTTTATTTCGTTGGTCACAAATAAAAAAAATTATAGGTCACAATTTAACCATCGTCACAAATTTAAGAATTTTTGGTCACAAATTATGAAATTTTAAGGTCACGGTTTAACGATTAGTTATAGAGAACCAAATAGTTGGTCACATACACCAAAAAACCAACCCCTGATCCCGATCGACCATAATACTTGGTCATAAATCAACCAAATAGTTATTGCAAAAACTTTTCATCCCGTCGCCACTGCCACTGCCATCACCACCACCAACAATAACAACACACCACGACCACAACATCACCACCTCGCCACTATCACCACAACCATCAAAATAGATCTGAACCTACCAACCCACCACACACCACATCTGCTCCACAACTAGTCAAACACCACACACCAACAGTGCCGCCGCCACGCCACCAATACCACCGTACCCACAGTACACACACACACACACCACCACCACATCCAACCACACACTATCAACACCATTATCAACCAGATCTGAACCCACTACGCACCACATCTGCACCAAAATTGGTCAAACACCACAACCAGCATCAACACCACCTCCACCACCACCACCACACCCTGACACAACACCATCACCACAACTCCGCTCCACCGCTGCACACACACTCAAAGTTCACAGTAGTGTCGCGACGTTGTGAACTACAGCGTCACACGGCGTGTTTATTGGCCGGCAGCTTCATAGGAAGAGAGACGAGGGAGAGAAAGGGAGGGTAAGGAGAGAGAAACGAGGGAGAGAGGGTAAAGGGAGGAGGAGGAGGAAGTAAGGAATTGATAAAATTATGGTTATTAATATTATGTTTAATAATATTATTATATTAATTAAAATATAAAATTATTACCTGATTTTTGAATAATTAAACCTTAAAACCCGATTTCTGAAAATCAATGTTTAAACACCTGAATTTGTGTAATTTCCACTGACAAATTACCCATTACAATTCGAACATTGGAATATGAGAGTCGATAAGCATTACCCGCGGCAGTCCTTCCGCTATAGCGGGCCGTGTACAAGATTCAAAATATATTTAATCTAAACAAGCTATTCTTCCAATGAAAGGTTGTAATAAAGAAATATTCTTGCCCAACTTCGAATTATTCAATTGATGTTGGAAATGGATTTGGAATTAACACAACAGTTGACTGTTGGCCAAAAATCGATAAATTGGCAGGTGTTAAATTTATTTTTGTAAAATTTTTGAGCCCATGTTTCGTAACCATTTTTTGAAAAATATTGTTTTAAATAGAAATTTTTTGAAGAATGTGTAATTAAAAAGTATGAAAAATATTGATTTTACTTATAAAATATTTTATTGTGTAAATGAGTGGTTGAACATGAGTATCTAAATAAAAAAGTTCTGAAAAAATGAGAGACAAACAGGGATTAAAGCTCACAATAAAATTAATTTTAATTCAAAGAGTGTAATGAATTATTTATTCATGATTCGAAGTTTTTTAAGGGGGACATCTTACGGGCCACGCCTCTCTCTGACCTGATAACTAGTATCG
>CAIGRO010042818.1:0-22713 GCA_903798355.1 Fraxinus baroniana | reverse complement strand
GTGGAAAATTACACCAATCAAATACAATTAATTACAATTTTCAGTAAAACAAATTTTAGAAAATTCAATTCCCAGTAAAACATTTTATTTTCACCCATTTTCCACATTTGCAATCAAACGAACCCTTAGTTATCTTTGATAATTCTTAAAAAACTAATTGCATTGATATTTTAGTCAATATAACATTGAATAGAATGAAATACAAATGAGATTAATTTTCTCTCTTTCAATCCTGGTGAATCGATGACGTACTCGATCTTTGATACATATTATGTAAAACGACGAGGAAATGAATTTGATAGTTATAACGGACGATAGAGTCTCATTTTTTTTAATTCAATAATCATTTTTTTGATGTTTAATCGATTTCATGTTGAGCTTATAGTCTTTTTTTATTTATTTTTTCATCTATTTGGGTAATGTACAAATGTGTTGTGAACAATATTGAGATCTATAGGTAATGTACACACTTTCGTTTTGTCGATATAATCATAAAGTTAGGGTGTGTTTGAATCCCATTATTTTTAAAAAATATATTTTGGAATAATATATTGATAGAGAATGTGTGGTTAGAAAAGAAGATTTTTTTAATTTGCGTGTAATATTATTTTAATGAAAAATGCGTTATTGAAAAGAAGAGACATAAAATGTATTTTGAGTGGAGAGACCAATAAATAGACTTGATTGTAGTGGAGAGACCAATAAATAACTTGGACACGATCAATGGGCAACATTGAATGAAGTATGATAACATTAGATACGTGAAGTTAAATCGGATTAATTATCGTGAAAACATGGGTTCTAACACCTCAAAACATTAGAATATTTTGAAGTCGAGATTTTTATTTGATTTTGAAATAATTGTTTGTTAATTTTTTATCATGGTTTAAAAAATTTCGAAATTCTGATGGTTCGAAGTAAAATTATAATTGATCAATTTTAATATGTAATTAAAGTATTAAAAGCGGTTCTTTTGAAACGTTACTTGATAGTTGATTCACATATACATTTTTACTCATTTAACTATATTATCCATGAACATTTAGCTAAGCTTAAAAAATGATAAGTTTAGATTTTTAAGCAATTTTTTTGTCTTCAAACATTAATATTTATTTTTCCTTAATTTTAACATTTTAAATTTATTTTTTTTGAAATAAAAAACGGTTTCCAAACTCAAGCCCACAAGTCGGGCGGGAAATCACACTTACATGGCGGGAATTACAATACTACCAATTCCAAAATCGCGTTTCACCATATAAAATATAAATCGTTTTACATGCTTGATATTTTTCCTTTGGGCGAATCACCTTTCCTCTTCGAAGAAAAACCAAACCCTCGCGAGAAGCGGCGATGGNCACAAGTCGGGCGGGAAATCACACTTACATGGCGGGAATTACAATACTACCAATTCCAAAATCGCGTTTCACCATATAAAATATAAATCGTTTTACATGCTTGATATTTTTCCTTTGGGCGAATCACCTTTCCTCTTCGAAGAAAAACCAAACCCTCGCGAGAAGCGGCGATGGCGAAACACTCGAGAGCGAAGGACTCATCCGACGACGCCGTTTCAAGCTCCTCGGAGGAAGAGCTGGTCAATGACCAGGTCATTGATGAAGAGGACGAGGAGGAGCTTGAGGCCGTTGCCAGAACCGCCGCAGAAGATTCCGAGGATGACGATAACGATGGCGTCACTGCTGGACAGGAGATCGAGGACAATGAGGTTAGAGAGAAATCAATTTATACGAATCTTATTACGATTTAATTATTTTTTGGTGAACGGAAGTGGAGATGTGGCAGATCTGTTTGTTTGGCTTGTTATTGAGAGGTTTTTAGTTTGAGCCTTTTGTTTTACGGTGTATTTTGGTATTTTTGTGTAAAATGAGCGCGTTTTGCCCGGGTATTTAGTTCGTAGTTGATGTTGAATTGTGTTTAGTTTTGCATGCATTGATTTTTAGGGCGTTTAAGGTTTTTGCCCGTCCTCGTGTTATTTGTTAATAAATTCTGTGACGTTTACTGGAAAATGAACGAGTAAAAAAATATAGAATTTGTAAATTTGGTTTCTTTAGAGCATGGATATGTTAAATTTAAGCCTTTTAGGACGTCACTTATCGAGATCGAGACTAGCTCAACTGGTAAGAAAGAAGCCTTACCATTTCAATGACTTGGGAAAGGGCAAAATTCAAAAAATAAAAAAGACTTCAATTTTCCTCAAATGGACTTTTATAATGAAGTTATATCATATCTTGATGTGTTCTTATATTTCTTGCAGGAAGACACTTCCGTGTCAAATAAAGTTGCCAAGCGTGAGAAAGCGAGGCTACAAGAATTGGAGAGGTTGAAGAAGCAGAAGATACAAGAGATATTGGATGCACAGAATGCTGCTATTGATGCTGACATGGTGCATTACCTGGAAAAACTATCTTAGTGTTAATGATGCTTTTAATGTCTCACATGTAGAAATTTCACATTGATGTTGGTTTACTTTTGAGGCAGAATAACAAAGGAAAAGGTCGTTTGAAGTATCTCTTGCAGCAGACCGAGTTATTTGCTCACTTTGCCAAAGGTGATCAGTCTGCATCTCAGAAGAAGGGAAAAGGGAGGTTGGTTCTGCTCATCTCTCACGTGTTCCTTCATAATCATTGCACCGGTTGAGATTTCTAAGCATATAACCCCTTTGCATGGGGGCTTCTACTAATATGCCCCCGTTTGAAAGAATAGATTTTGTAAGAAGCGATTTTTTTGAAAAATGCGGTTAAAAAGTTAGGAATTTTTTTTGGTTTATATACAAAATTATTTTATTGTGAAAATGTATAGTTGAAAATGAGTTTGGGAAAAAAATGGGTTTAAAGAATGGGGCTCAAACAGGGGCGTTAAATTATTGCTTCGTATGTTTATGAGCTGGTATAGCAGTTGATGTGTATCTGATATACAATCCAACAAATTTTCATTGTGTTTGTCCTGATTGTAATTTTCAGTGGTCGCCATGCATCAAAAGTAACCGAAGAGGAAGAAGATGAAGAATATCTCAAGGAGGAAGAAGCTGGTGCTGGAAATACAAGGCTAGTGGCACAGCCGTCATGTAAGTTTTTTGCTAGCCCTCTTTCTTCTAACTGCTTTGTTTTCCTTTGAAATATGTGTCATGATTGTGGCTGATAGATTGTAAAATTTAAGGATTGTAATTGATCACGTGGTTTATTGATTGGAATGTTTTGGGTTTGCTATGAACTATTTTGACAAGAGAAGATAATGCATTTTACTAAACATTTTGCAAGTTGAAGTATCGTTGGTGTAATCTTTAAATTTCAACTTTCAATGATATTTCTTTATTATTATTATTTTTTTGGTTGGAACTATAAATATGTATTTGTCTTGCAGGTATTCAGGGTAAGATGAGGGATTACCAACTTGCTGGTTTGAATTGGCTCATAAGACTGTATGAGAATGGCATCAATGGAATACTTGCTGATGAAATGGTATGAGCAGAGACTAATATTTGCCATTGAGTATTTCGGCAATTTGTATACTGATGTGGGTTTGTTGTTGACACTTCAATTCAGGGGCTTGGTAAAACATTGCAAACAATTTCCTTGCTGGGGTATTTGCATGAATTTAGAGGAATAACTGGCCCTCACATGGTTGTTGCCCCAAAATCCACACTTGGCAATTGGATGAATGAAATCAAACGTTTCTGTCCTGTTTTGCGTGCTGTAAAATTTCTGGGAAATCCAGATGAAAGAGTAAGCCTTCCAGCATTGATATATATGTTATTCTCCTATCTTAATATACCAGTAGCTAATTCCATTTTTTGTGCTCCCTGAATGCCTAATTCTCCAGAAATATATACGAGAGGAGTTGCTTGTTGCTGGAAAGTTTGATGTGTGTGTTACAAGTTTTGAAATGGCCATCAAAGAGAAGTCTTCGTTGCGCCGCTTTAGCTGGCGATATATTATCATTGATGAAGCTCATCGAATCAAGAATGAAAATTCTTTGCTCTCAAAAACAATGAGACTTTACAACACTAATTACCGGCTTCTAATTACAGGAACTCCACTTCAGGTAATCTTACTGTCTTTCTAGGTTTCTGACTACTTAGTGAAGTTGCTTCTTTGCACTTGCAGTGCTTGGTACTCCTAAATTGGAAGTACAGTCTGTGAATTATCAGATTACCTTGTGAATGTGATAAGTTGTACATATAGCATATCTGCCCAGAGTGTGTCATCTAGTGTGTTCGTCAATGTTGTATATCTATTGAAACTTTGTAACTTTACAATTCCATCGAGTGCAATTTCTGGAAGGATCTTGTAGATTCTGGGATACCAGCTACTGTACTAGGATAGCTTTGCTCAGCACACGTAATAAAATTCATTTTTTAATTTGGTCTTCTTTGCCGTAGTTAATGTCAAGGCAAAAGGGAGTCACTACAAGTGGTAACTTCCCGAAGTTGTGAATGCTTTTTTTTTTTTTTCAATAAATAATTCATTTATAATGTAGGATGAGCGGGGGAAACTAACATTCTTAGTCTTGCAATATAAATTTATTATGTATTACTTAATGGCCATTGACGGCGATCTATCATTTTTTCATACTTGTCACGCCGCATCACGATTTAATGAGGCAGACATCAATAGTTTACTGTTTATTCTCATTACTTATCGTTTTTAGGAGCACTTGGGTATGCTCGATGCTTCCTATTTGTTTCAATTGTTTGCAATTGGTATTTATTGTTTGCCGATACTTTATTGTTGTGCAGAATAATCTTCATGAACTCTGGTCTCTCCTGAACTTTTTGCTACCGGAGATTTTTAGCTCAGCTGAAACTTTCGATGAATGGTTCCAAATCTCTGGGGAAAATGACCAGCAGGAAGTTGTTCAACAACTTCACAAGGTAATCATAGTTACTCTATAAGAGACACATCTCTCTTGGTAAAAATGAGTTGGCATTATTAATTGGAAAAATTGAAACTTTCCTAATGGTTGGCCATTATGGTAGCTCGATATGTCGGAAAAATGGCCGTTTCTACTTCTTCATTGTACTTCTTGGTGTAGGCTAGATCCATAACATATCACAAATTCTTGCAGTACGTTCAAATCAGGGCTAGCTTTTCTTACAGCCTTCATCCGTCATATTTTATCTACGATTTTAAGCAAAATGAGTATAATTAAAACAGATTAATGTTGTAGTAATTCATCCACTGTTCCCTTAATTGTCTAATCATGAATTGATGTTATCATCTTATTCACAGCTATTATTTGATAGGTAGTGTGGAAATGTGTTTTGGACTTAATGAATTCATTAGAAGTCCAAATATTCTAATTGTCGTCGTGTAACAATTTGTTTACTCATCCTTAAATTTGTTTTATTCTGTCTGCAATGTAAGGTTCTAAGACCCTTCCTTCTGAGAAGGTTGAAATCTGATGTGGAGAAAGGTTTGCCACCCAAGAAAGAGACAATTCTTAAAGTAGGCATGTCTCAGATGCAGAAGCAATACTACAGGGCTCTGCTGCAGAAAGATCTTGAGGTTGTAAATGCTGGTGGAGAACGGAAGCGCCTTCTGAATATAGCTATGCAGCTGCGTAAATGTTGTAACCATCCATATCTATTTCAAGGTGCTGAACCTGGGCCACCTTATACCACTGGGGATCATCTCATAGAAAATGCTGGTACGGGTGTTAGTTTATATCAACATTATAGATGATTGGAGTTACATGGGTGATTGCTAAATCTCTTGTTTTTGCATTCTTGTGAACTAAATTGCAGGCAAAATGGTTCTTCTTGACAAGTTGCTTCCAAAATTAAAGGAACGCGATTCCAGGGTTTTGATATTCTCGCAGGTTCATTTCTTTTCCCCTACCTATAACGTTTAGCTAGTTTTTACTTCCATCGGTCGTATTGTACTTTACATTGTTGAAAATGTTTTGGAGTTATTCACTGTCAGAATTTTCTGATATGGGCTTCCTAGCTTCTTTATTTACTTTTCAGTTTGTGTTTGACGAATTCATTTTGATCTTGTAAATAGATGACGCGGCTACTGGACATTCTTGAAGACTACTTGATGCTCCGAGGATATCTTTATTGCCGAATAGATGGAAATACTGGTGGGGAAGATCGGGATGCTTCCATTGAAGTCTTCAACAAGCCAGGAAGCGAGAAATTTGTCTTTCTATTGTCAACTAGAGCAGGAGGTCTCGGTATCAACCTTGCTACTGCAGATGTTGTCATTCTTTATGACAGTGACTGGTGAGAAATTGCTGCATTTTCTGTTTGATGATGCATTGAGGGCTATAATTTAATATCTAAATGTTCGGAGTTTTGGCTTCATTATATTGCAGGAACCCTCAAGTGGATTTGCAGGCTCAGGACCGTGCTCATAGAATTGGGCAGAAGAAGGAAGTTCAAGTGTTCCGATTCTGCACCGAGGTTTGATTTGTTTCTGTGTTATGATTTTATTGCAATTAGGCTTCCTGGAGGCATGATGTACTGATGTGCTTTATTCAAATTGATTATATCCAGTATACTATTGAGGAAAAAGTCATTGAAAGGGCTTATAAAAAGCTTGCACTGGATGCTCTGGTTATCCAGCAAGGGCGACTAGCAGAGCAAAAGAGTGAGACTTTCTTATCTTCAGTCCTTGCTCCTTCTCATTGGCTAGTTTCAGAAGTATGAATTGTGTTATAACTATTTTATGGTGTGTTTTGCAGCTGTTAACAAGGATGAGCTACTGCAAATGGTCAGATTTGGTGCTGAAATGGTTTTCAGCTGCAAAGATAGCACTATCACAGATGAAGATATAGATAGGATTATTGCAAAGGGAGAAGAGGCAACAGCTGAACTTGATGCCAAGATGAAAAAATTTACGGAAGATGCTATCAAATTCAAAATGGATGATAGTATACTTCTTTTATTGACTTCTCTAATTAGTTTATTTGATTTTTGTTAGATTCATCTGCTGCTGTTAGCTTGTGCAACTAATAATGCTTATTGGATTTTCTGCAGCTGCTGATTTGTATGATTTCGATGATGAGAAGGTTGGTTTAATTAATTTTTTTTTTCTTATGGTTGTCTAATATGGCTTCTTTATTTCTTTTCTCTAGTTCTTTAATTTCTGTTTTGTTATTTTTCAAATTTCTTGGTTGATGAAGGATGAGAACAAGCTAGACTTCAAGAAAATCGCCAGTGATAATTGGATTGAACCCCCAAAACGAGAACGAAAGCGCAAGTATGTTTCTTCAATTGCCAATTTTTTTTTTGTATATATATCAACGAGGTGTTTGTTGCCTGGACAATAACACATTTTATTATGTCGGTAGTTACTCGGAATCTGAATATTTCAAGCAAACAATGCGCCAAAGTGGCCCTGCAAGGACAAAAGAGCCTCGAATTCCCCGCATGCCTCAATTGTAAGCATCTTTTGATTTCTTGTTTACTTGATACATGCTACTGTTTCTGCATCTTAAAATGTGTTGTCTTTGTCAGGCACGACTTTCAATTTTTTAATAATCAGCGTCTTAGCGAGCTGTATGAGAAAGAAGTGCGCTACCTCATGGTGGGTATTGTCTTGGACTTTTTGATTCTTTTTGTGTTTACATCTATTGTAAGGTTCTCTTGTTACGTTTTCATAATTTCAGCAAGCAAATCAGAGGAATCAAATTAAAGATACAATAGAGGTGGAGGAACCTGAAGGTTTGTTAGCTCCTTACAGCAAGAATTCACTTTATTGGTTGATGATTTCCCATTAGACAGTCTTTATGTGCTATTTTCTTTAGACTCGGGAGAGCCATTGACTGCAGAGGAGCAGGAAGAGAAGGAGCAACTGCTGGAAGAAGTGAGTAGTTTTTATCTAATATGTGCTGTGGGAGTTTGAAATCTTTCTTTGATTGACCCGATAAACTTTGGTGCATGTAGGGATTTTCAACATGGAGCAGAAGAGATTTCAATACTTTCATTAGGGCCTGTGAAAAGTACGGTCGAAATGATATTAAGAGTATTGCATCAGAGATGGAAGGGAAAACAGAGGAGGAAGTTGAAAGATATGCACATGTTTTCAAGCAAAGATACAAAGAATTGAATGGTAAGTTGTAATTTTGTTTGTGCTTAGTTTTTTTTGAATAAGAATCTATAACCAACTTAATATTGGTTATTTTTAGGCTCTCTCTGCAACTGAAATTAAGCATACTATTTTAATTTGGGCAAATGTGATTTTTCCAGATTATGATAGAATTATTAAGAATATTGAAAGAGGAGAGGCTAGAATTTCACGGAGAGATGAGATCATGAAAGCAATTAGGAAGAAATTGGATCGTTACAAGAATCCATGGCTCGAATTAAGGATTCAGTATGGTCAGAACAAAGGGAAATTATACAATGAAGAATGCGATCGTTTCATGGTGAGACGTACTGATAACTTTTGAGACTTCAAGTCATTGTTTGTCATTCCGATTCTCTGTCTCAAGTATGTCTTGTGGTCTCTTTTACTGGATATATTGTTTCCTTCCACAGATATGCATGGTTCACAAGCTAGGGTATGGTAACTGGGACGAGTTGAAGGCAGCCTTTCGTACATCACCCTTGTTTCGATTTGATTGGTTTGTGAAGTCGCGTACAACTCAAGAACTTGCAAGGAGATGTGATACACTGATTCGATTGGTGGAGAGGGAAAACCAAGAATATGATGAGAGGGAGAGACAGGCTCGTAAAGAAAAGAAACTAGCCAAGGTTTGTCAATCATCTTTCATGATAGCATGTTTGGCAAAGCTTAAAAAGTTTACTTACAAATATAACAATTGTTAATATAATTAACTTTTGTTAGTTAAAGTTGAAAAATACTTATTTTTACAGTGGTAAGTTATTTTCAATCTAAAAAACTTTTTCTTTTACTTGAAAGAAAGTTACCAAACATGTTTGGAAAAAATCACTTAAAACTGACATTTTTTAGCTTTGCCAAACATGCTCACTCTTTGAATGATCATCATTGGAAGCCAATGCTTGGCCTCCGTGATCTTTTTGCCAATAACCATTTTCAATTTCATTTCTTAATAGAATGCGACACCATCCAAACGCGACATTGCTAGACAAGCTGCTGAGAGCCCACCTACACAGAAGAAGCGAAAGCAATTATTAATGGATGATTATGTGAACTCCGTACGTGGTTCTCTTTTGTTGGTTATCTGATTTTATTTTTTCCAGAATTTTGCTTCTATATCAGTGTTTGTGTGACTAAACAGAAGCTGTGATCTTTGGCAGGGAAAGAAAAAGAAATGAAGTTGACTGATCGGGGTTGACTTTTTTTTGTTGGTGCTTCGGTATTGTCTTTAACCCAAGGAGTCAGCATTTTTGTCATTTTGGAATTTCGTAGTCGAGCATTCGATCTCAGCTGCTTCTCGACATTGAGCAACGTGGTGCTACCTCTAGATTGCTTATTAATGTAAACTGTATAAATCTGATGTACACAGATTGTAGCCCCGGCGATGTTGCTGAGATCCGTTGAATGAATTTTAAAAGTCAGTTCGGGATCTAAGGAATGCCCCAATTTTGGACAAGGCTTATTTGTACTGACTAAAATATAAAGTTAAATTTATGGTACTTGCTGGGATTATGATTTTGTTGTGGACTTGCAGTAATTCTGAAAATTACGAGTCTAGCAGTGAACTTTGGTGCATTAAATCAAGTCATGGTCGGCGATATATGGAGGGTTAAAGGTTGAGAGCGAAGAACGACTAGAAACATAGAAGAGTAAAGCTCTCTTCCATAATAAAGGGCTGAAAACAAGTTCTCATGAAATCCAAACGTATGGGAGATTAACAATAATTGTAACATGGATCAATTGAACTTGAAAACACTCGAACAAAACCTAACATAACATTTGGAGCATAATTCCAGACATCTTCCCGAAAATCTCCTTAAATACATACAGTAGCATGTTGAATAAAACTTTAATCCTCTTCCATGTTCTTCCCAAGTTAACATCCTTTGGCTGAAGTATTCCATCTAAACCGAATTCAGGATAATGGACAGCACAGACATTGATACCCTCGAACAAATCAGAACCAGAGACTGTACAATACAAGATAATGCATTTCCATTGTCCCATGACGACCCTCAAAAGATACAATGGGTGTCATAGCATATCGATGACATATCAAGGTTTTAGCGCAATGAATCATTTGTAGCATCAAAACTTCCTGCTGCATTTCCTCGCTTCCTCTCTCGCCAATTCTCGCCCCACACTTTAGCCTCTGCAACTGCTCGTTCCCTGTCTAGATCACGGTTTCTTGGTGTTTCTCTAGCTCTACCAGCATTGACAGGGCTGTCTTTTCGGGAATCAGGATGCTCAGTGTCGTCTAAACCCCATTTCCGGCCGGATCCACCACCAGTTTCAATTCTTCGCAACTCTGCACCTGCGCTGAATTCCGGGAAAGAATCTCTTTTTCTGACATCAGGTGAGTTCTTATTGGTGGAAGGGGAACCGTTTTGGCCACCACGACCTGGCTCGTCCAGGCCATCCATTCTATCAGATGTGTTCCTTCTGTCGTCCCTATGCCTCAGGCTCGAAGGACCAACTCTGTTACTCTGGAAAGTGGGTGCGTTTGGGTCGTACGTTTGGGATGCTAAATATGTCAAGGCAGTAACAACATCCCCAATTAAAGGTCTTGTGGCTGCTTGTTCTTGCAAGCACATGGCAGCCACCGCAAGTGCTTGATATAGTCCACGCATCGGATAACGGCCTTGTAACAGAGGATCAGCCATTTTTGGAAACTTCCTTCGATCCTTGAAAAGAGGCCTTGCCTGCAAGCAAATAATTCTTAAGCATTGCTAAGAAGCAAGCCACATAGGAAAATCAAATTTAACCTTAAAAAACCACCACGTACCCATGCAACAAGGTTTTGCTCCCCAGGAGGACGAGTGTTATCAATAGCCTTGCGACCTGTGATGAGTTCAAGGAAGACAACCCCAAAACTATAAACATCGGATTTTAGAGTGAGCTGACCTGTCATAGCATATTCCGGGGCACAATAACCATATGTCCCCATCACTCGGGTTGAAACATGAGTTTTATCGCCAACTGGACCAAGTTTTGCTAGCCCAAAATCTGATAACTTGGGGAAATATCCCTCATTGAGTAAGATGTTGGACGATTTTAAGTCTCGGTATATGACTGGAGGGTTGGCCTTATCATGTAAATACTCCAGTCCCTTAGCTGCACCGGCTGCAATCTTCATCCTCGTATTCCAGTCCAAAGGTTCTTTATCCTGTGGAAGATCTGCATGTAGATAATGTATTACTCTGCTGTTAGTAGCATAAGAAAGAACAAAAACCGGCCCATAATATGTTTATTTGCAAGAGCGTGGTTATTCTTATGTGCTGTTTGTGGGAAGGCTGGTAGGGCAACTTGGCTCTCAGAATAACATGTCGGAGTTTGATTAGATCTATGTGCAACCACAAGTTCATTAATTATTGACGATCCAGCTATGCAGCTAAACAAGAGCAACCATGAAGCATTTCAACAACAACTCATCAGTTTATACATGTGCTTATGCAGAAGAGTGTGCATTCTTGAATTAATATTCAAGCTTCAACAAGAAAGGATGTAATCAGGGCCTCTTTCTCTCTCTGAGCGTGTGCACGTGCACACAAGAGAGAGAGAAAGTTGTTCACCCAAGTACAAGCACACAGTTAAAGAATCCAAAACAAGACTTTTGTCTAGAGCCAGCAGCATAAATCACTTCAGTGCTCTAGAGTATCAAACTAGTATTCCTGGTCATCATTCATAAACGCACACATATAGCACTAGCTGTTCAGCCTAGCTAGAAAATTAGCTGGTGATTCTTGTACAGTGTCAAGCCATATTCCCTGATATACATGGACTCTCATCGCTTCCATAATTTATTCCATACACCACAACTAGGGTTTATCAAACACCCAAGTGGCAGATTTAAAATTAATCAACGAATGAAAATGAGTTAAAAAAATTTATTCCTATAACGAAAATCATATAACACGAGCAATGCTTAGTCCGCTAACAAGCGCTTGATTAAATCATCAAATTGAATGTCTAGCACAAAAGTTAATTTACTATAAAATTCAGATGCCAATGACTAAAAAAAAGACCGAAAACCATCAAACAAAGCACAAACCTTAGTACTGAAAAGCAAAATGGTTGTCGGAGATTGATATAATATCCATTTCTCCACGAGTAAAATGCAATGAGAAATTGGGCTGTAAGTTAATCTGAGCCTTTAATGCATCCTCTCTAGGAAAATAATAGAAAAACCTTGTGGCCTCTCATAATTCAAGCAGATTAAGATATGATAAAGTTAACATGTTCATGACAAGAAGGATAAAAATCAATGAATTCTCAATAACGATCACATCATGAAAATTCAAATTTCAATTATAACCATGAGGAAAAATCATTTTCAAAAAGCTTTAGATACAAAATCAACCCAGGACATCCCTCGTCCATCAAGGACTGCTTAACTTGCTATCAACATTATTTTTCTCCTCCATTTTCCCTCACCTCTGTCTAAATGCAGTATGATCTAATATAGGATATAAACTACACTTTAATTTTTCATTATTCTAGTATTCACCCCCACATTTCTTAGTTTCCTGCTACTTTATATTATCTGAGTATCATTTTGAAGGCATAAATATATATCATCACTATGAGAACGAGTCCTTTGTATAGAAAGTCGATGTGATTCAAGATTAAACATGCTAACAACTTCATTTCAATTATCATCACTATGAGACCAAGTCCTTTATATAGAGAGTCAATGTCATGTAAGCTAGCAAACATGCCCAAGCAATGCATCGGATTGGCATTTCAAACCTGGAGGTATTCAGGCCAGTTTGTGGGGGAAGGGATACATAACAATAATAATACCAATCCTTGTGTTATGGTTTATATGGATAGAAAGAAATTATGTCAAACATAGGAATATCTGCATGACAGCAGGAAAGGATCATTTGGAGGGTGGAATGTATGATCAAATTGCTTATACGGAATGAGAGATAATAAGGGTTGATTGGTCTTTACATTCCATGAACATCACGGAAATTGTAATAGCTTCAAGGCAGAGACAAAGGTAATCCATAAGGGATTGAGCATGTGCAAGCAGAAACAGATAGAAAGGCTAAAAGTGGTAGCGGATTCATTAAGTCTAGCTAACATTGTAAGGACTTAGCAACTAGGGCCATGGGAAGCAGTGTACTTACTGGAAGACATTAGGAGAATGTTGACAGAAAATAGGGGGGTCAATTACTCATATACCAAGAGAAACTAACATGGCTGCAGATTGGTGTGCAAATAGAGTGCTGCAGATTAAGAGTAAGTGGAAATGACTCATATAGAGGGGTATGGTAAGGGTATCCTAAGAACTGATAACCTTGGCCTTCAATATTTAAGAATCCCAAAACAGAAAGCCCAATTAGGGGTTTTTCAGTTCAGCAACTTAGTGGCAGAATATTTACGTTCTTAAAATAGGCTCCATTAATGTAAGCTAGCATAGAAGTCTAAAGCTCCTATCATAGAAGTGGTTTACTTAAAAAATAAAAGAACTTAATTGGCAGCTTAATAACTATGTTTTTCATTTTCACATTCATACCCTACGAGAGATAATTACTATATTCTGCCCTGAAGGAAAAAATATGGTGCAGATTTAACTTACATCGGAAAAGAAACATGTACATCCTGGATATTCATAAGTAGCTTTACTAGTAATGAGATTTGAGCATGCTACACTCGTGTGTTAAAAAGATAACCCCTGCTGTCCTTTCAAATGCCAGGAGTCTATAGCAAGAGAAACATGTTTATACGTCCAAAGAGAGTGTATTTCTTTTTAAAGGAATTTAATCTTTTATATCCAATGTATAGACTGAAAGCTGCAGACAACCAGGACCCCACAATCAGCTCATAAGTGCATCCAGAGTTGGACATGCATGAACATATGTATGACGGCGAGCATTCATAGTTACTGAGAGATAATGAGCACACATGACATTAAAAGTACGCATATTTGCTCCAAACAATGTATTGCAGAATCAGGTTTATCTTAATACACACTCAGTATTCTTCTAACTGAGATCTAGTGACTCGTATATTCAAAACCTAATGTTTTCAAGACATTGACCGAGCATTCTGCACATAAAATATTAATCAAGTCTTCACTAACTACTTTAAGCTTCATTTAAACCAATTTTTTAAACTCATAATCGACTGACATATCAACTTCATATTGGTCAAATAAAATTCTAGTGTAAAATTGGATGGGTAATTTATATACCAGAACTGACCATGTAAATGATCTTCTAGAGATCCCAATGGCATGTATTCATAAACAAGAAGCCGTTGGTCCCCATCAGCACAATATCCAATCAAGTTGACGAGATTTTGATGATGTAATAGGCTAAGCATCAGAACCTCCACCAAAAATTCTCGATTCCCCTGAAGACCATTCCGGTCAAGCTGTTTAACCGCAACTACCTGCACATATTACCCAACTAGAAGTTAGGAAAGTGAAGATACAACTTGGTCATTGATAATTCCAAGAAACTTACATTTGTCAAATAGAAGAAATGAAGAGGTGCAACAGTTACTTCCCGGGTAAAAACCACTGTTAGCCAGCCAACTTTTTTTCAAAGTCTCATGTCGATTATCAAACTTAATATTTTATTTCATTCCGCTCAATAAAATTACATTTTTATTTCAGTTAGGTCATCATGTTCGTTTCCATTAGTATAATTAATGAAAATGGCAATGTGGATAACGGAATGAACGTGGCAATTTTTAACTGTTGGAGTGTAATGTTGGCTTGCCATATAGTAATAAACTAAAGTGTGTTTGAACTTTGAAGTGATAAAAATTTACCATTCAAAGTGTGGTTTTAAAGGAAAACACAACTTAGGGCTAAAACATTTAAATTTAATAAAAAAGAAAAGCACGACTTTGGCAAGGACAACGGTATGCATTCTTTCCATTTGTTTTTTTTTTTCCAGTTTTTCTGTTCTTTTTCTTTTCCTGTTACCTGTTCAAATTGCCACGTCAGACTACCCTCATCCATATAAGCATTTCTGTTATTTCTACAAAAGGAATCCACCATGGTGACTGAAACAAAAATGTAGCTTAACGAGCAAACTGAAATTAAATTCTCTTAAAGTTGGGTGACCAACAATATTTTCTTACCCACTTCTTTCCTTATGCAGACATAAAGCCACACACACAGCATTAATGAAATTTGTCCTGGTACTTTACGATGTGTTTTAGGATAATTTACCTGTCCAGTGCTTTCTAACCGGCCTTTGTACACTCGGCCGAACCCACCTTCACCCAGCAAGCACTCTGGCCTAAAGTTTTTTGTAGCAGCAGCAAGCTCACGAAATGTAAATGTTTGTGCAGCAATATTTGCTATTGGTTCTTTTGGGATTGTTGCTTCCTTCTTAGAATCAATGCTACTACGAGATTTTGATTTATCTGGCAAATATAGAGCAAACGCGGAAGGGTTAGAGGATGGAATATAAAACGAAAAGAAAATCAGTGAACATGAAGCCGTTGAAGAACAATTAACTTGAAAATGAATCCATTCTCATGGACAAACACAATCCCTACACAAACCTAGGAGCATCCCCTCCTGCATATCCACACAAGACCCGAGTAGGGCTAATATAACTTAGAAAAGTAGTTTGAATTAATTCCGCAACTTGAACCATACAAGGTAATGATATCTAGCTGTAAAATTTTATCATTGTTTTATTTTCTCAAGTATACCTCAAATATAACATAAAATCAAAGCTCAGACGTGCCACTTCTCTATGATATCTTCTACACTAGGAAATGCAGAAATCAACGAGCAAGAACTAAGCCTTATTATAAATAAATTTGGGATTGACTACCTGACTAGTTTTTCATAACTTCATTCCATTTCGCTATATCTACTAGAAGTGTAGTTACCGAAAATAACACCAGCCTAAACAATACAATTACGCAAATGCAGAGTTGAACATTCATGTTTTCAGCACGCCAACTAAAAATAAGTCATCTCCACTACTTTTTCCACTTGTGTTTGGATAGAGTTCAAATTCTTCGAACAGGAAATTATCGATACCATTTTGTTTTGTAGTATTCTACTAAAATTTACAGCAAGTAAACAGCAATTATTCAAAAAACATTTGCAGGACCCTGACTACAGGCAGATTCCCCAACCCCATCCCCAAAACCCACCCACCTCCAATCTGCTTCATTAGAAATCAAACTAAAATAAAGAAGCAAGTACACAAAACAAAAAAATTAATTTATTATTTAATACCATAAATCTATAAAATATCGATATCACTCAAACCATTGAAAATAGATAAAAGAACCACGGATCAGATTTATAAAAGAAACAAGAAAGCAACATAATGCTCCAAAATGAAGATGAAAATATTTCCTAAAATTAAGGGGGGAAGAAATCTTGAAATTATTCACCTGAATTCACTCTATTCCCAGGAGCTTGAGCTGCTGAACCTTCTTTAAAAGAATCCTTTTTTACCACTTGTTTCACTCCATTATCACTATTATTTCCTTCAGTTTTCGATGATCCAAAGCATGGAAAACATCCACCCATATCAAATCAAAACAATAAATCCACCTCAAAATTATATGTATATCGGTATATATATATGTATTTATATATTCATGTATATAATTTTCACCGTCAAAAATCTCTTTTTTTCTGCTTTTGACAACAGCCCATCTCATAAAAATCCGAACTTGGAATTTTCTTTGGGAGGAGGTTTTTCACCCAAGAGCTACTCATCAGTGACCTCAATTAGCTCAAGAACATAGATCAATTGACAGACTATTTTAAAACAAAAGCGGATCAACAAATCGAAGAAAAAACTGATGGTTCCTAGAAAGGTAAAGAGGGAAAAAAAAAAGAAAAAAGAAAAAAAAAAAGGTTGCAACTTGATATTATAAAAAAATATGTTGTCATATATGTCTGTGCTTTTGCATTTGGAAATAAATAAAATAAATGTGAAAGTGGTAAAAGTCAAAAAAGGAGATTTGTATTTTTAGTGAATTAGATGTAATAATTGCAAGTAATTAGGTAAATCTTGTTTAGTTCAGCTTCTTGGAAACCAGTACACTTATTTGGGCCACAGATGGAATTATAAAGAGTTTTAGGCACAAAAATGAGCTGAATTTTGCATCTATTTTCTTTATGTAGGTAAACAGCCTAGCAAGCTGTCAAAATGAACATGATTGAGTTACTGAACTTGACTGACTTGATAAAAAATGGGGAGATTTGTACAGTCGATCAAGACTAAATCACGCTGAATGACGTTGAACGAGTTTATTATTCATTTTTAAACTCTATTTGTGTTTTTTATTGATTTTCTTGGAGGATCAATCTCAAATGACTAGCCTCTCTAATCAGATTGACATTGTGATCCGAACTTTTCATTCACATATCATAACGTATACGATTGGTTATTCGTTTGGACATCATTAGTCTAATATTGGATAAATTGAGACAAAATTTCCCAGTAAAACATATTTTTCAAAATAATTTAAAAGATATATTGTCCTTTTCCAATATGTCTTTGTCATTTGTTAGTGTTAAATATTTTTTCGGTTTTACAAATTTTTTGAAATCTATTGAGCGCGTTATCTTTGAAAATATGCTCAACAATTTTTTCACGGGGTTTATTTTAGCATTAGTAATTAAAGTTTAAGCGCATTTTTTTAATCTTTTGAAAATAGTTAATTAACCGATGTTCACTTCAAAGAAAACACAAAATTCTAAAAATTATAATTTTCAAAAATTGTTAAGTTCTTGTTTTGTTGTTGGACTAATTTGTATATTCAAGTTTGGCCAAGCTTCTAAATAAATAACTTTTTTTAGTTAAAATTAAAATAAATTACTTATTTCACTTGGAAGAAGGCTGCTTTAAACTTGCTTTTCAACATACCATGAAATAAAAATTTACTTGAAAGTACCCATTTGGGAGTGATTGAGTTGATGGAGCAGGTGAACGCAAAGATTGAAAGTCACGAGTTCGAATCCCTGCCAACACTTCCTTGGTTGAGTCCATCGCACCGATTTTGTCTAGTGCGAGTTATCTCTCCTATGTGGTTTGCGGGTTATTGTACATGGATTTAGGTTTACTCAGTATACACTCACGAGTACGTCAACAAAATAAAAATAAAAATTTATTTGAAAGTAATTTATTTCGACTTGTAAACTTAGTTAATACGCCTCAAACAAAATGCACGTAATTAGGCTTTAGATGCACGCAAACATTTGTTTGGAATTAAAAATAAAAAAATAAAAAATAAGAGGCACGTGTGGAATAACCTAATTGTCTTGGGATCAAAGGTGAACAATAATTACCTTTGAAAAATTCGTACCTAACATAAATTTAAGTATACATCTTCAAGAAAAATCAAATTTCAAGAAAGTTTGTAGAAATCAAGTCACAATTAAAAAAAAAAAAAAATGAAGAAGAAGAAGAGATGCTGAATTTGATCCAAATACGTGAATATACGGATATGATACAATATAAATATATTTCTCTCATATCCTATCCTATTTTTATAGATATATTTTATCTCACACAATACTCTTATCTTAAATTTCACCAAATTGGTCATGAACAAAATGAGATTGTAGTAGAATTGATATTGTTTATTCCTCTTATTTTGTTGTGATAGTTTATACGATAGCTCATGAAACTATTGAAGTGATATGCCCTATGTTGTGACGTTTAATGCTACTTTGGCGTATGCATCTTCTTGATAGCAGTCCAATGTGATGTTTATCACTTCATCATGGTCGAGATGTAAAATTGTGAGATGAATATAAATGCAAACTAATTATATAGATGTAGGTCGAAAAAATTTATGACGTGGGAGACCCAAAAAAGTGAGATGCCAAAGAAATTCTAGAAGGGAAGAATGATCTCTCTCTCTCTCTCTCCACAATACAGTGAGGTTAATAGAAATGGAAGGAATTTGAATTTTAAATATTAAAATTTAGATAATTTTACCCTAGATATTGGGATGAGTGAATATAATTTGAAATATTAATTTATAATAGATTTAAATATTCATTTGAAGTATTAATTAATTATAGATTTAAATTAGTTATTTTATATTAAATAACTAATTTGTAAATAGTAAATACATGTATGACTTGATTTATGAGAAGGAAAACTAAAGACAATTCTTTGGTGAATTATATTTTCACACTTGCTAGGTGATAGCAAAAAAAAATTCTTAGAACCAGATATATAAATTTAAGAGTAGGTCTTTTTATATGCAAACGAAAGCAAGTTGATATATCAAAATTAAATGCTTCAGCAGAATCAGACATTTTTTTTATTGTAAGATCAAAATTAAGTTACAATTGTTTTTATGGGTCGAACCCTAATTTGCTTGCTTTTGAGGCATTGTTACGTTCTCTGTTATGGGGGAAACTAAATATTTGATTCTTATTTTAAAATATGTCTACGTATTTTTAGTGCGAAAACCCTCACGAGTCATTATGAACGCTATGTGCTAATTAATAAAGGGTTGAAATAAAAATAGGATGAAAAACTTGAAAGTATTTATATATATAAAAATTGTAATGTAAATATAATTGTTTAAATTTTATTAATTGCTTCTCTATCCCTATTGGAGCATGATTGATGATAATGTGAAATTAATAAACCATCACACTATTGGCTCCAAATTACTATATTTGTTGCTAGTCTCTAACCTTTGAAAATAGGCAAGTTGGTCCATAAAAATCTGTTATTATAATTACAATTTTATTTCTTAGTGTTAAAAATGATCTAAATCTTCGTTAAATTGATGATATGATCCTTCTAAACATATATCCTACTTTAAATTTTCAAATATAAGTCCAAGTTAAGAACTCGATTAACTTCATAAAGTTGAATATTTGAGGACTATCTAACAGTAACCGATATAAAGATAAATTAACGTTTTACACTGTCAATAATCACTAACTATGTAAGTATGATAAAAAGGTTAATTCGGAGTTGCCCTTTTTTTATAATATTATAAGTTAGGGACAAATAATATAATTATACAAAATTAATTTATAATTAGACCGTTTATATTAAGAATTTATAATGCAAGGTTCATACTAATTTACTCAAATATTGAAAATCGACCTGTTACGAGAACAAGAAGTTTAGGGACTGATAGTGTAATTTATTATAAAAATTGACAATTCTCGTTTGATTCGTTATTTCACATTATAATAAGAGTAATAATAATTTTTTTAGAAAATGTGAGATTTAAAAAGATGATTTTTTTAAAAATTTACGTTTAATATTAATTTATTGAATAATGCGTGGGTAATATGAAAAATTAAAAAATAAAAAAGTTATAATTTAACGAGGCAAACCGGGATGCAATCCCCTTGGATTCCTCGAAAATGCGGAATTCCATTAGTACTTTTCTTCAGGCCTTAAATAACGATAAAATCACAAGAATCTTAATTCATTGTGGAAATTGGGTCCCACAAGCTCTCGAACAAGTGATGGACATTCTTCAACACATGTCAAAATAAAAAAATAAAAGAAAAGAAAAAATGTGTAATGATTGTGTACTGTTGGTCTATTTTGGGGGTTCGTGAGCCCTGTTTTTTAGACCGTTAAAGAGGCATGATTAAGTGGGTCAAAAAGTTGTGATGTCAGGGTTCTTGATCCGACGTCTCAGAATATTATTGCGGTAAAAAACATGTTTTTATTATCATACAAAATTGTCTAATTTAATAATCACTGTTTAGTTTGGTTGAATATAAGTTTTTAAGTAAATTTTGATAAAAAAATGGTTAAATATATGGTTAAAAATAGATAATGATTGTGAATCATATAATGAGTAGTTGAAAACGAGTTTAAAGAAAAATAAATTGAGGAAAATTGAATCCAAACAAGGAGCTAAGTCTTGCACATTAGATGAAGCAGAATACAAAAAAAATTTGATAAAGAAAAACTTCATTTACATAGAAAACAAAAATATATTCTTTACATATTACTATGGAATATTTTTATATGTACATTTTGAAATCATTATCGTGTGATGTTGGTGAAATAATTGTTAATTGAATTGGAGATATGATACTCACTTTATTGACATTATCGTTTAGGATGTGTTTGTGAGTCATATTATTTTGGAAGAATGTATTCTGAAATAGTAAATTGATGGAGTTGTGTGGTTGCAAAAGAAGGAAAAATTATTGATGTAATGGAAAATATTATTTTATCGAATAATGTGTGGTTGAAAATGAGTAAAAAAATGAGAATTAAAATTTTAATGTGTACCGAACATGGGCTTAATGTCGTATCACGAGAAGATTTGTCGACCTCAAATAGCTGAAAATATTTTCTTAAAATCAACGGTAGAGTTTTCACTCTTATTTTTGACAAAATTTCCCCTCCCTTTTTTGTGATTTTGGTGTATTTTGAAGTAAATTTTGTATCAGCGCTCTTTCAGCAAGAGATTGTTTCTCGATCGGAGATGTTATTTCAATTTTCGAGATATCTAACCCTATATACTCTTTCAATCCGAGACATTTTTTTTGAGAGAGATGTTCTTTCAATCTTCAAATTATTTGTTAAGAATTTAGATAATTTCTTTGTTGTTCAATGGTATATTAACAAGAGTTTTCAAGGACATTTTAGTCTTTTTCGTGAGTTGATATTCCTTTATCATCATGTTGAAAGTCATGATTAAATATCATTTTTTTTTTCAAAACTTATGTATGTTTGTGCTTTTGTGACACATGTTCATAATTTCATTATTTGGTAATCTAGTTTCCAGGCTCTAGCCGAGGGCTCCAATCATGTTTTCTGCCAAGTAAATAGGGTTGCATTCCTTTGTTCAGGGGAGCTTTGACGATCGAGGCATTCCTTTGAGCCAACAAGTCTCGACGATCGAGGTATAAATTTTTATCCCCCTAGCACTTGGACACACAATGAGACTTTCCACGGCTGACGTGACATCAATGTGGATTTCGATTATTTAGTGAATCATGCTAGGGGTACAAAAAATTTGACAAAAAGGTGGCGACACGTGTCATTTTGTCAACCTTTTTGTCAATTTTTTTTGTACAAATAACTTTTCCCTTATTTAGTATGTAACAGAAGAAGAATTCAAGCTTTGATGCAAATTGCTTTTCAATATTTTATTTTTCTCCATAAACTCGGCGATGTATTTTAATTCTAATTTGTGTTTTTCTCATATAATGAATTTCAAGTATTTGATTCTTGATTATTAAAGACTTGATTTTTATTGACGTCGTATAGTATTTTTATTATCGATATAATTACAATTAATTATTGATCAAATAATTGATTAATTTGTCAAAGGTAACAAGTCGAAAAGTGAGTTATTGTTTTCGTTAGATGATGGAGATAGACTTATTGTGGTTGTTAAATGAATTTCTTGGTGGATTAATGTATCTATCTATGTTGAAATTTGTATTGGCATAGTGTGTTTATTAAGTTGAATTTACTTAAGAGGGATTTTCAGTTAAATTTGAGAATTTCAGTTGAATGCACAATTTATTTTTCACGACTACATAGATAAAAGTCATAAAACACAAGAATAAAGCTAGTTGTACAATGATAGTTGACAATTTTTCACAATCCATATTTTGTCAAGATCTGTGTGGTTGATTTAAAAAACAGTTTTTAAAATAGATGATATAGATTTT
>CAIGRO010042805.1:0-16464 GCA_903798355.1 Fraxinus baroniana | reverse complement strand
TCACTTTGTGTGTATTTTCATCTTCCCTGTAATCTTCCGCTACGTCACCTTATTTCCAAGCCTACAACATATAGGTTTTGGCGAGCCTCCCCCTCAAACAAGTACTCCAGAAACTAGATGCGTCTGGGAGACTTATGAAATGGGCCACAGAATTGAGTGAGTTCAACATTACGATAGTGGAAAACTTTGTCGTTGAGTTCACAGAAGCAACAACCTCAATATCAAGACGGAACAAGCACATCATCCAACCTGGATACTATTTATGGATGAATCCGCTGGAGAAATTGGGTCGGGGGCCAAAGTGTTACTAGAAAGCCCTGAAGGCCATAAGCTTAATTGTGTAGTGCGATTCAGTTTCAAAACATCCAACAATACTGTTGAATATGAGGCACTCTTAGCAGGCCTTTGACTAGCCAAAGAGATGCATGTGAAAAGTTTGGCGGTCTGAAGCAATTTGTAACTTGTCGTAAGCCAAGTCAATGGCAATTTCGAAGCCAGAGACAAGGGCATGGCCACATACCTAAAGAAGTTCCATGTTTCGACAAATTCAAACAAGTCCAAATTCCAAGGGTGGAAAACCTGCATGCGGATGCCCTATCAAAGCTGGCAACCAGCAAAGACTCAGAGTTGCTCAAACTTGTACTTGTGGAGTACTTCCCTCGACCCTCCACAACTAAAATGGAGGAAATGATGTGGGTCGAAGAAGCCCACCAGTGGATACGACCCATCATAGCATATCTCCAGGATCACATTTTGCCAGAGAATAGAGAAGAGGCCCGAAAGCTCAGCCGAAAGGCCACCCATTATGTGCTCAAAGATGAGGTCCTATATAAGAGAGGATTCTCATCGCCCCTCCTAAGATGCACTAAGGGAGATGATGTAGATTATGTACTCAGAGAAATCCATGAAGGAATATGTGGCAACCACACTAGAGGTCTAGCACTGGCCCATAAAGTGCTGAGGTAAGGTTATTATTGGCCAACCCTGAAGAAGGATGCCCTTCAGTTTGTTAAGAAATGTGACAAGTGCCATGCTTCACCTCCATTCAGAGACAACCTTCGTAGGAGTTAACAGTGGTATCCAGTTCGTGGCCCTTTGTAAAATGGGAGGTCGACCTGATAGGACCTATGCCAAAGAGAAAAGGGGCTTTAGATTATGCAATCGTCGCCATTGATTACTTCATTAAGTAGGTCGAGGCCGAGCCTTTAGCAAAAATAACTGAGGTGCACACTTCAAAATTCCTATGGAAGAATATCATATGCCGGTTCGGAATTCTCCACTCTATAGTCATAGACAATAAGTGACAGTTCGACAATAAGAAATTCCGAGTCCTCTGCGACGAGGTGGTGACGAGGTAGTTTCAAGAAACACTTCTCCTCCCCTCATCACCCACAGACAAATGGTCAAGTTGAGGTAGTCAACAAAACTGTAAAACACCTCCTGAAGAAGAAGATAGAAGAATCAAAGAGGGCCTGGGTGGAAGAGCTCTCCCACATTCTATAGGCAATACGCACTACCAGCCGGACGGAAACTGGAGAGACTCCTTTCTCCATGGCTTACGAGGTAAAGGCAATGAGCCCAGTTGAAATAGCCATTGCCTTGACGGTTACAGTACAATGAGATTTCCAACGAAGAAATAAGACGTTGTGAGCTCGACTTTCTCGACGACAGAAGAGAGGCTTCGTAAGTTAAGATGGCTATCTACCAAAGAAAGATGGTACAGTACTACAATCGCAAAGTTAAACGCAAATCATTCCGAATAGGCGATTTAGTAGTTAGAATGGTGTTTTTATCGTCGAAAGAGCCGGGGGTAGGCACATTGGGCCCAAATTGGGAGGGTTCTTACTGTATCGCAGATGAGGTCAGGCCTGGGACCTTCTCAATTGAAAATCTTGGTGGGAAGATGCTGCACCACCCATGGAATGTGGAGCACCTCCGAATGTATTATCAGCAAGGTCATGTTCTGTGTATGTACCCGTCTACAATCAATAAAAGTTCTCATTTTTAGTCTATTAAGTATGACGAGCTCATATGCCTCTCCATCAACGGTTAAAATATGGCAAGCTCATATCTCCATCAAATTAATTACGACAAGCTCATAATTTACAAAGTATGACAAGTTCAAATTAATTAATTATGACAAATTTAAAAGTTATTAAGTATGAGGAGCTCATACGCCTCTCCATCAAACGGTTAAAATACGGTGAGCCCATATCTCCGTTAAATTAATTAATTATGACGAGTTCATAAGTTATTAAGTATGACGAGCTCATATGCTTCTCCATCAATGGTTAAAATATGGAGAGCCCATATCTCCATCAAATTAATTAATTTTGACAAGTTCATAAGTTGTGTATGACGAGCTCATATGTGTCTCCATCAACAATTAATTTATGACAAGTCTATGCTCGGACCAATTTGTTAGTTATGGTGAACCAACGCATGTTTCAAATTCATTATGAATATGGACTAGAGCCCGTAAAAATCAGAAGATAGCAAATAACGGCAAAAATCTCTTATAGAACGTTCAATTACAAGAAACAAAAGAAGTAATAAATGAATAAACGAGACCTAAACTAAGAAGCTCTGCCTTCAAGATTTTCCTCCTCATGGACATCAACCTTCTCTACCAAGTCGTCAGCCTCAGGAGTAGGGGTAGAAGGCTCAACAGGAAGGAATTTCTCCTTTATAGTAGCCAAGTCAAGTTTGGGGTAGAGGTCAAAAAGCTTATCGAAAACCTTATTGTAGGCAACCCTCCGCCAATGGATTTCGAGCCCTGCATACTCAGTGTTTCATGAAAGTGGGCCATGTAATCGTGCACCACTTCCTCCTTAGCCTTTCTGAGTTGCTCGCTAAAAGTCGCGGCTTTGGCAGTAAGCTCGGTGACACGAGCTTTCAAATCCTATTTTTCCTTATTAGCGGCCTCCAAAGCTGTTGAGGCAATCTTCTGTAAATTATCAGAGTTTTCCACCCTTTTGGTTGGGGTATTCACCTCAGCCTTATAGAGATATGCCTCCTCTTTTAGGGCCTCGTTTTCCTTCGAAAGTGCCTCCAACTTGGACATAGCCTCAGCGCACTTCAATTTGGAGGCATCTGCAGCCTTAACAGCAGTGGAGGCCTCAGTTTTAGCCTTAATTGTAGTGAATTCGACATTTTAGGCTCGATTGTAATAATCTTGAACGAGCCCTTACATCCACTTCGCCTCTATTTGGGCATTGATCATAAAACTTTGGGAGCGAGCCTACAATGTGAGTCTAGCTTTCATTAAGTCAGCTACATCACAAGTTTTAGCGTACGAATACTTGTCAGTCCAATACTTGTGGCTAAGCCTCGCTGTCACTTGGACCTCAGTGAGAAGCATCTCCATAATCGTGGGGGCGATCTCATCTGACCTCTCTTCCAAGAAATTCTGAGCCTCATCCTTACTGAGGACACTCGCTTCAGCACCTTTCCTCTTTTTCCTCAGTAGACCGACCCCTTCTTCGACTAATTCCTCAGCCTCAACCACCTTCAAAGAAGAGATAAGTTCAGCAATAATAGGACGAGTCAACGATTCATCTAGGGTGGACTGGCATTTGGGTGGGAGAGGGTGGCTAACGTTCTTGGAAAGAACGAGTTTTCTCTTTAATGGCCTGACCTCAGAGGCCTCGCCCTCGCCTTTTTCTTTCTCCTTTTCCTTATCCTTTTCCCTGAGTTTCGATGGAGGAGGTGGGGGGTTCACCCATGAAAGATGGGACAGGTCATCCCTCTGGTTCTTATAAGTAGTCGAGCTACTACTTAGGGACTTCTTCCTCTGAGCCTCCCTGAGACTCCTTAGTTGGAAAAGGTTAAGTTTTACCTTTTCCTTGTTGTCATGCTGACCTGCAAACAAAGGAGAAGTTAAGGACGACCACAATGAAATGATCTCATTAACGAAGCCGAACCGATTATTACCTTTTGTAGCCATTAATTAGTAGATAACAAACAAGGTCCGCTTGGTGACAACATTTTTGAAATGCCTCCTCTCGATAGGTAACGCGTAAATTGCCCTTACAACATCTCTCTCAGATGGTTAGAGCCGGAACCGATCAACTGCCATAACAGTTCAATAATAGATACAGGAAATAACAACATATGAGGAACGATAAACAGATGAGGCTCAACTTACTATACTCATGGTACTGGGTCGGCACGATTAACATGCCCTTCAACAGTCTGTCAGCGACCTCTCACCCAAAACCAAGAAGCTTCCAGTTTTTTATGGAGGTAGGGGGTCTCCCAGACGAAGGGAGAATGTGAACCCCAGGGATTCATACAGTACCACCATTTACAGTTACTAGCCCCAGGAGGAATATCCTCACCAAGTACTAGTTGGGTTGGGGCTAGGTTGTATTGTCTAAGGATAAACCTTAAAAATGGATATAAGGGCAATCTCATCCCCGTAGCCAAAGTTGCCTCATTCACAGCCACACACCCCTTCCTGGAGAAGCAAGCCTTCTCATCTTGGGTAGGAATGAACATTTCTATATCATCAAGAATTCTATACGACTCCCTAAAGGTCTCTAGCTCCTCCTCTTTTATGTTAGTAGGCCATAAAGAGGCCCCCCTACCTAATGCTACTATCAGTAGGTTCCTCATAGGTCACCCTTGTACTATGGGAACTTCCCATTACCTCCATAATCCTTTCGGTAGGAATTACCGGATGAATCCCAGCTTCTGCGCAGATTAGGGCCAAATTAGCCTCGGAAGGGCCCTCACCAACACTCATCTTCAATGAGGAAGCCATTAAAAGTCAAGAAGAAAATAAAAAGAATGCCTCAGTACGGGAAAAATACTTATACAAACTCTAAAATCCTAAATCCCAAAGTTCGGAAGTAAAGAAACACAGCCAATCACCAACAACTGCAAAGATGATAGCTTCGGACGTAGAAATGTTTCAAATACTTGGCTTCGTAGGATTTCAGAAAGTGGAAAAAGATGAAAAATGGAGATTCTCAACTCCTTATATAGGCTTAGCGGACGAATCCTCATCGTTTTAAGTACCTTACGTTCCTGAATGTGTTTTAAAGTGTGAATGGAATCAAAGTTTTGCAACAATCTTAAATTTAAAATTTTTGGACGTCAACATCTAAGAGCCCTACACCTAAAAATCTTTTTCGTTTGAATTTATATTTTAAAAGTCAGGACGTGACAAACTAAGAATGAGGTAAACATGGTGATAGCTGACACAAAAATTGTCAATGTCCCTGAATAAGGAAAGACCTTTGAACAAAGGAAAGATGTCAGCATGGTGGAAACTCCTGAAAAATAAGAGACCTCTAAAGAAGAGGCCATGAGAGAAACAACCTTAGAAGTATGAGAAGACCCCGGAAGAAAAGATCATACTTGATGAATTTAGAGGCCTCATCCTTGAAACATGGGACTTCACATTTGTACAAATGTTTCATCTACTTTTAGAGGTCTCATCCCCAAAGGATGAGACTCCAACTCTACAACTTTGATTTTTTAAAGTACAGAGGCCTCATCTTCGTCTATACATCGGCACTTCCACCATACAAGGCATCATCTTGACCCATGCATCTATGTCCACCATGTAAGGTCTCATCCTGGCATGCAAGGTGGTATCATTGTCTATAAATCAGTAGCTCTGGCACGTAAAGCCTCATACTCTCCAATGCATCAGCGCCTCTACTAATACAAGGCCTCATCCTATCCTATACATAAGTACCTTTACTATACAAGTCCACATCCTCTCTTATGCACAACACTTCTACTAAGCAAGGCCTCATCCTAGCATATCTCTCAGCTATGCAGGCCTCATCATCATCGATGCATCAGCACCTCCACCATGCATGGCCTCATCTTCACCTATGTATCAGTGCTTCACCATGTAAGACCTCATCTTCACCTATACATCAATGTCTCTATTATACAGGACCTCATCCTGCTCTACGCATTAACGCTTCAGCCACACAAAACATCATCCTGGCCTATGCATTAGTATCTTTGCCAAGCAAGGCCTCATCTCTACCTAAGTATTAGCTCATTTCCTTGCCATGCCAAGCCTAGCCTTATCTTCACCTATACATTTGTGCATCTACCATGTAAGGCCTCATCCTAGCCTATGCATCAATGTGTATACCATGCAATACCTCAACCTAGTGTATGCATTAGTGTCTTTAACATGCAAGGCCTCATCATCCCCTGCATATATAAGAAGCATTTGGCAATCATCCACCATCAAGGAAGTATAACCAATTTAAAAGGAGAGGTGTGAAGCACCTCAAAGGGAGCCTACATTGATATCTACAAAGATGAGACCTTCCTTGGATGAACTATCAACCATGTAAGAATTTGAAAGAAGATGTACGTGAAAGCCCAAGATTGGCTAACCAAGAGGGGGGGTGAATTGGTTATTAAAAAATTTTCGTTAAATATACAAGATTTTAAACTAGTAAATACACAAATGATAAAGAATTAAACTAAGCACAAGTGGGCATGTACATGGAACAATGTAAACTTGCACAAAGTATAAACATTAAGTAAAAGGGTTAGAGAATGCAAACGATGTAATATGGAGGTTCGATCCAACATAATGATCTACGTTCCCCGTTACCAAGCTCTTCGGCACAAGCAAGGCCTTTTTCACTATGTTGATTGACTTATGGTGCAATTCAACCTTTACAATGCTTCCGGTGACTTACAACCAAAGAGCACCGATTCTTTTACAATGTTGAGCTTTTCAGGACCTTAACACGACCCACAATTCAAAATAAATTTACAAGATAAATCTTCTCTTCTTATCGAGCAATAGATTCAAAGTTGAGAACAAGAAGAGAAGAGGCAAACACTTCGATAGATGGCAATGAGTATAGCTCAAAGTCTTAGATTGAAAAACTTCTTGAAGAACTAAAGATTTTCACAAAGTTAATCACTCAAAAGTTTTTCAAGATTTAAATGCTTTTGATCTTCCTAAGGATAGATAATAAGGTAGTTGTGATCAATAAAAATCTCTCTTTAATGCTCAATAAATGTTGTTGCAAATTGAAAAGTGAATGAGGTATTTATAGCATTCAAATCGGCCAAAATTATGTCCATCCGGAGAAGCCATCTGGACGTCCGGATCGTGTAATCAAGTAGCCGTTTGAAGATGTTAGAACGGTAAAAAAAAAGTGAGTGTTGGGGGTCATCTGGACTTCCGGATCGTCATTTTGCCCCAGGACGTTTTCTTGATTGATTTTTCATTTGATGTATTTTCTTGAAGTACTCTCTCACATATTATTTTCAAGGTAAGTGACTNAATGTGAAACATCTAAATACAATGTTTTGAACATCTTAGCATGCATTGCTTGATCGTTCATCGACATTTGTCTCGATTCTTGTTAGGCTACTTTTCGCGGGTTTCAATATTGTTCTTCATACCCTCGATTTGCAAATTTGTTTCCATGCCGATCTTCGTGCGCAAATTACTTGACCTCAAACTTCGTGTCATTGACTATATGCAATAATCACTATAGACACTTGAAATCAATTTGTTAGAGATAAAAATAATTTGTTTGTGATAATCAAAACGAGACGTCAACCACAAGTCAACAGTACGAAGCACCCTAAAGGTGACTGACCTTGATAACTATGAAGATGAAGCCTTCTATTGATGAATCATCTACCATAGAAGAAGTGCTTGGCATTGATGAACTATCCACCATTCAAGGAAGTCGAAATGCTTCAAAAGGAATGGTATGAAGCAATCCAAAATGGGACAACCTTCATATCTACGAAGAAGAAACCTTCCATAGGTGAACCATCCACCATTGAAGAAGCTCTTGGCATAGATGGCTGCCCATCATGCAAGGAAGTATAATCACTTCAAAAGGATAGGTGCGAAGCACCCTAAAGGGGCCCACCTTGATACCTACAATGACAAAGCCTTCCATGGATGAACTATCTACTTGGAAAACGCTCTTGGCATATATGAACCATCCACTATGCAAGGACATATAACCGCTTCAAAATGAGAGCTATGAAGTACCATAAAGGGGCCTACCTTGATACCTACAAAGACAAAGCCTTCCATAAATGAAACATCCACCATAAAAAGCCCTTGGAATGGATGAATCATGCATCATGCAAGGAAGTCAAACCGCTTCAATAGGAGATGTGCGAAGCACCCCACGAGGAGCCCACCTTGATACCTACAAAGATAAAGCTTTACGTTCGCTGAAAGTGTAAATAGCAAGTGCACGGGTTGCATTTAAGTAATAAAGTGGACGATGAGTTCGAGTTGATCCCCCGAGGAATGTTTTCTTTTAATTACCCAATAGCCAGTTTAGATTTTAACAAAGAAATACAGAATTTAATTTTAAGTGTGAAAGTAAAAAAGAAAATGATTTTAGTTCAAATAAAATTGTTATTGTGAAAGTGATGGAAACTTTGGGTTATAAACGAGTTTGGATTTGTGATTTCACTTAACCGTCCTTTCATTAATTTCTCAATAATCCAAAACGCAAAATAGTCATGTACAAAGTTAGACTCGATTTCCCTAGTTTAGCTAATTACCTCCTTTAAGCATAATTAGCTCTAATTGATTGATATAACCCACTATATCAATATGTCGATTAAAACCCAAACGACCACAATAAATCTTTGTGAATAGCTCAATGGGTTACCTAGGATTAGAAGTATATCTCTATCTTTGACAAAAAACCTAGGGAATTTAATATTCTAGTCTAAAATGTACAACAATCTCTAAATAATTGCACAAATCTCTCAACACAATCATCTATTGGAAACAAAAATGATAGGAATAAAAGCACAATAGTAAATGCACAAGAACAATGGCAATTTTAACATTAAATAACCAACATTGAAATTAATAAAGTGAGGTCAAGCTACATCCTAAATCTCAACATTCAAAAGCTTAGCTCATTTTAATACAAAGGCACCAAAAAGAAAAAGTAAAGAAATCAATTACAACGTGGAGAAAATTATAGAAGAAAATACAAGATAATAGAGGTAACCCATCCCTTGGTCAGATTAGTGACGATTATAATGATTTGCTCTTTTTCTCTAGAAATAAGCAATTAATGTGTGTAATGAAAGATGCCCCAAAATTGGTTGAAAAATGGTATATATATGCCCTAAAATAGTCCCTAGAAAATTGCACAAAAAAGCCACTCAACAAAAATGGGAAATCGAAATCGAAACTCGTTGGAAAGCAACACTTACATGGCAGCATTCCTAGCACATACCTTTTGGCTTCAACGTTGCCGCCCAGTAGGGAAGCCGTTGCAAGCAGCTTTCCCTTTTTTCTCTCTTTACAGTTAGGTCCTTTACTAAATTGCACGACAGTCCCTCAACTTTGATTTTCTTTATTTTGGTCCTCGAATTTTGAATTTTCTTTCAAGTATTCCTTGATAAATTGCATCCAATGTCTTTCAACTTTTAGATCATCTACACGTTGGTCCCTAACGTCATGATTTTGTACACTTTTAGTCCTTGTTCACTTTCCTTTGCTTTGTTCTCCCTCAATTTAGGATTTTCACCTATAAAAGTAAAAATTACCCGATTGTGAGTAGAATTTCATTCATTTAATCGATAATAACCTCGTTTAAGCTTTCAATAAGTGTGTAAAAATATACTTATCAAATACCTCTAAACTTAAGTTCTTGCTCATCTCGAGCAAGATTTTTTACTAACACAAGATAAAGATCAACACTATTAGATAGCTTGCCAAAATATTCTTGAGTGTAAAATTGTATAATCAATTCACAAATATGCTTCCAAATCTTTGCTACCAAAACAATTTATGCTTATCCAATGTTTAATCGATGTCTATGCCCACTTTCAATCATCACTTAGACTCGAAAAAAAATGCAAAGATGGAAAAAATATCAAATTAGTTCCAAGTATTCCAACCCAACCCTTAGAGGTCATTTTTTTTTTCCTTTTCCACTCGTGAGATTTACATCCCCAAATAGATACTTATTTTATTTCTCAAGGTGTTAATCTAAAGGTTGCTCTCCAATCACTCTTTTCTTTTTTTCGCTCTAATTCGATTGGGTCTAATCGGTAATGTCAATGACCTATACATGTGATGAATGCTTCGACATTTAAGCTCATACTAAGTAATTCAAATTCACTAATTATCTAAGCCCAAAATTCAATTCCAAATGCACAATTTCTTGCAAGCCCAACAATCTCATGATTGACCTCACCCCTTTAAACTTTCTTCTTAACTAGTATAACGAGTTTTAGGTTGATATCTCCCCACTTTTTTAGATCAAATGGTATCAGGTTTTGAGATACCTCTACAGAGTTACTTACTCAAGTCAAAAAGGCTACGGAGTGAGACATAGGATTCAACAAGTGCAATGTCTATTTTAACAAGACAAAATTATATATGGGGCTTAGGTCCCTAGCATATGGTCATTACCTGCTTATACTTGTTAGCAAACGGCACTCCACACAAATTTAATCAACATGCATGAAATCAACACATGTTTAGATAATATCCTTCACCAACTTATCCACCCCAAACTTTTCTCACAATAAGGTAAAGTGATAGAGCATGTAGGTTGATAGAAATTCTCACACAACTCACAACTTAGTTCTACCATTTCAAAACTCTTTTCATCACTTAATAGTTTTCACATCTAGGCAACAATTGATGAAGACTATTGTGCTCAAAATAACTTTAGAACTTACAATGGATAAACAATTTTCAAAAAGAAAATTAAGTACCAATGGCATATTTGGTCATAACTTATGAATCAATAACAATTTTAAACAACAAATCATCCTAAATCGGTAAGACTATCTAACATGTCAAAACAAAATCGCCTCAAAATAAGCACAATAAATCACCATCCCAAAATTTGAGTCACGCATTGTCCTAAATGTGTAAAAGAATAATATATAAGATAAAAAAGGGTTGACAAAACTTGGTCGGTTGGATGTTTGTTGAAAGATGCTTGTAATGAACTTGGGCGTGTGACCTTCTTGAACACAATTCACTCCAAATTTTTTTAGAACCATGGGCGGCGAGGAATTCAAAATTTTTGACCTCCAAAAAATGGTATCTAGTCAAAAAAGTGATAATGAAAGTATTAATCACAAGTAAATTACAAAATAAAAGGATTAAATGTCAGAAAATTGGGTTGCCTCCAACAAGAGCTTGTTTAAAGTCATTAGCTTAAGTTTTGGGCACAATCACTCCTAGTTGGTAAGATGAATACATGACTTTTCTTTCGAAAAATCACCTCCCAAGTATGGTTGCCCCTTAATCTTGAAGTTTTCCTTTTCTTCATGAAATAGCTCGACAGCTTCTTAATAATAGTGAAAGGTCCTGACCACCTAGAGCGAAGTTTTCTAGGGAACAACTGAAGTCGAGAATCGTAGAGAAGTACTTATTGCCTGAAATAGAACCCTCGATCCACAATGTGCTTGACATGCCACTTCTTAGTCTTCTCTTTGTAAATCTAGGCATTTTCATAGGAATCAAGGTATAGGTCATCAAGTTCATTCAATTTGAGCAACACTCTCTCACCGACAAATTTCACATCAAAATTCAAAGACTTTAATGCCCAATAAGCCCCATGCTCAACTTCAATTGGGAGGTGGCAACCATTCCCAAACAAAAGACGGTATGGACATACCAATGGGGTTTGGAATGTAATACGGTAGGCCCAAATACATCATCTAATTTCTTGGACTAATCTTTTTTAAAGGCACTCACCATCTATTCAAGCTGGGGGCAAAACTCGAATCAATATCCATCACATCCATGAGTCAACCACCATTTCACCATGACGCAAATAGCAATTAAGACAATTGATGTATTCACTTAGAGTAATATTATTCATCCCTAGTGGGGTTGCAAACACAGTTTAGGTACTCTAAGTGATAGGTTAAATGAAAACTTATTTAATTTCACCTATCATTTAATGCCATATTAACACCACCTAAACTGTGTTTGTAACTCCAGTGAGGATGAACAGCATTACTCATTCACTTAAGGAAGGCTTCCTCCTCTTTGTCTTTAATTTCACATTGAGGACAATGTTTAGTTTAAGTTCGAGGGTGAAACATTAATTGTTTAATTGCTTTCGTGTGATTTGTGTCTTAAAATAATAATAATAATAATAATAATAATAATAATTGTGCAATTGTGAATGAATTGTGGGAGCTCAGATAACTAGTGGATTTGAATTGTTTAGCATAAGCTTGAATGTCAAAGCATTCAAAAGATAGGAAAATCACCACATGGATAGATTGTTGATGTTGTTGGTTAAACTCAACCAAATTTGAGTGGTGAAAGAAAGTAGTAAATTAAAAATCAACCTAGAATACCCATTGGGAAGAGAATAAAATAAAATAAGTTTGGAAGTGTATAAATTCCACAAGTGATGAAATGATATATTTGACTATTCAGGTTGGGAATTGAGCCAACTTGTAGATGTACAGTGTTGCACTTGATTCTTCACATACAAAATTGTTTTACATTGGATAAGTGAGAAATTAGCTTTGGCATTATGATTTTGAAGCAATTCATGAATTTGATATAATATTTTCAATCCTGAGTCAAAAAGGGCAAGCTATATAACTAAACTTGTTATATGTGAATCAATATATTTAGTTTTTTTTTTCATTAGTCCTTTTTTTTCTTTTATTTGCTCGAGGACTAGCAAAGTATTAAGTTTAGGGTGTTTGATGAGTGTATTTCACTCATGCTTTTGATACTATTTAATCTTGATATTTAGTTTATTTCTATAAGTTTTGGAATGTTTTGATGTGTATGTTAATGTTGTTTTATAGGATTGGTGAATTGGTGAAAAAAGGGTTCTCATGGAGTTTAAAGAATCAATGAATGTTGAAAGAGATAAACCAATGAGAAAAGAGAACAAAAAAGGGAGTTTCTACACCCATACGAGGCGCCTGAGCACCAAAAAATGCACAAGGAAACAAATATTTATCAAAAACAGGTGCCCTAATGCTATAGTAGTGTCTAGGCGCCAAAAACTGGACGTCCTACTACCCACTCTCGAGAGAACAAGCAGCACACTAGCATCCTGACATCGCAATAGGCAGATGATTTTCACGGAGTTGTCACCTAGGTGCAACACCTCTAGCGCCCAGGTGCCAGCCACATTAATGATGAGGTGTCGCGGCGTCGTTGCAGCATCTAGGCGCCTCCTGGCTAAATTGAAGGTTTTGATTTTCTCAGCCCATTTAAAGCACAGAACAACTCTAATTTCAAGACAACCATCAAAGAGGCACAAATAGAACTTAGAGAGGAGTTCAAAGGTACAATTCGACGAGACAATAAGCAAGGAATCAAGCAAGAACATCAAGAAGAAGATTGATTCACTATCAAAACATTTTTTCTCTTTTCTTCTTTATGTTATTCAATATGAATTTGATAGTTTTTTATCTTCCATCGTGAACTAATTTATTCATCTAGGGTTTGATATAATCAACACTTGAGACGTGTTTTAATCTTCATTAAGATTTTCCACTAAAAATTATTCGTGTTATTCGTATTTAATACTTTCAATTAATTAGCCATTAATTGATTGAGTTGATTGTTTAAGTTTTGGCACTTGAAAGAAAAAATCTTAGATATGATCATAGAAAAACACAACCTAGGCTTTATAGGTTTCAAGAGAAATTATAAACCCTTTGAAGCAGTTCCACATAAGAGCCATAAAACTTGATAATTTCTATGCTTTTAATTCGGAATAGAGATATTGGAATTAAATTTTAGTAATAGCTCTTACTCGGCACTCGGGAGAGAATGTAAAATTATATTAGGGTTCCTTGGGAAATTTAATTAGAGATAACTGTATAATTGAGAAACATAGTCGATAGTTAAATGAAATCATAGCCTTAGGCCTTTCTTATATTGATTAATCCTTAAAATTTGTATAAAAATTGTTGAATTCGTCAAAACATTCAACTAGATTTACCCAAAAACATTGATTATAAATTCGATTGTCCAGATAAAATAAGGGCTATCTCATTATAGTACTTAACGAGAATTTAAATTTCAATCTATGTGGGTTCGATATCCTAACTTAATCGTTATATTATAAAACTTGACACCTTGCTATTGCGGTATAGAAAACGCATAATGCCCATCTTCTAAAATGGATGCCTTGCTGAGCCTTTGGGTGTGTCACCTTGATTTCGAGCAATTACACCCCACTTCTTTTGGCAATAGCTTATACATTCTCCCTTGGATTTGTCTCAGTGTTGCTAGAGAAAGGTCCCTTGTTGCCTTTCAGAGAGAAGTTTAGCTATTTGGCCCATTAATTCTCCAAATTTTTCAAAGAGGCATCATTGCATTCTTGATATTACAACTGCTGATTCGCCAATTTAGCAATGACCTAGTCCCTTCCTTCTTTCTTCTCTTGTGGCCTTAGATTTAGCACATTTTAATTGTTCCCATAAGAAAGATTAGGTGATTTCGTCAACTGGGATTATGTGTTTGAGAATATGGATTGTAACCTTGGCATTGAAAAAATTTAGGATATGCTCCTTGCTCCGTAGATGAAAAATCACAACTCATCAATGGACAACTTGAGCTTGGGTGATTTACTCCACATGTATCATGAATTGGAGTAGCTTGTACCGTATGTGTGGAATGAGAAGAAGAAGTAGATGTAGAAAGTCCTTCTACCTTCCTTGCTAGAGAGTCGATCCTAATTAAAACATTACTTTAAATACTTAATTTGGTCAACATTATTTTTCAAGTTAGCTTACCTTTCATCCAAATAAGTCAAGTAAATTTATTTTGTTTCCTCATTTCAGTTTATAAGTTTGTTGTAATATTATAACACATTCGACTATAAATTACTTAATTTTCCAAGTCAATTTAACTAGAGCAGAACTATTTCCCATTCGATTGCTTGGTTAAGTGAGTTAATGTGAAATTGTTTGCCTAAGCTTATCCAAAAAAAAATAAAAATTGCTACAAATTATATTTATTCATCCCACTATGTCTTATCCAATTAGGAATATCTTAAAATGAATATCTATCTTTTATAAAGATAGAAATTTTTAAAATGCTTTTTTGTACAACGAGATTGTTTTTTTCCGGTGGAAAGCCAGAAGGTAAGGACATCAATTAAGGCAACTTCAATTATAATTACAATTAAGTTTACAACTTTCAAAGTAATTACAATTAAGTACAAAACTTAATTATAATTACAATTAAACCCAAAACTTTTATATAATTACTAGTGGACGCACGTGCATTACGTGCTGTAGTTTAGTTGTCTATTTAATAGTGTGGAATGATTGTTCGTTATTTTACACAAATTTCGACCAGATTTTCGTCTCATGATTGCATTTTCTAGTTCATCGATTATGAGGTTCCTTTTCTATACAGTCTATGAAGGAGGCTCATATTTTAAAGGTTGCAAAAATAATTAAGATCCAAACTAAAAATGCTACAAATTCCAAAGGTGCAATAGGATGATAGGATGATATGCCTTGTAAACATGTTAATACCTATATCCACAAGACCATAGCAAAATCAATTGGATAAGACTGATTTTCATCAGCTCTTACCTTCACAAATGTATTTACTGAAGTATAGCAAGATGAGGCTCTTAGCATAATTGATGAAATATAAATAGACAACTTTCTTGAGCTTCAAATTTTTCTGTTTGCATGGAGTCCACGCTGTTTGTGAAGAGGAAGGGCACATCTTTTCCCACTGTCATTACAGTAATAACTTTTTTAACATCATCTTTTCTCTTATGCTATACCCAAAAGAATTAAAAACAAGAAAAAAAGCGTCAAAATTTCCAATTGAAAGCTAAATAAATGCAGACACCAAAAGTTCATATTTTTATAAATATGGTATTTATAAAATTTGTTGGAACTAGGAAAGTTGCTCTTAGTAAGTAAGGATTAAGTTGCAACATAAATTTGCATCATTGCTTTGTTGCAATTCGAAAATAATTTGCCAGTTATATTAGCTATTGACGAAGAAACTATTTCATAAGTTCCATTGCATACTTCCATTCCAGCTAGTCCTAAATGCATATATATATTTGCTTTTTGGAAGTGACTGCATCATATTCTTGCTTTCCTTTTGGGTGTGTAAACGTACACTTCAAACCCAGAGTAATAGCATGATGAACCTACCCTTATTCGGGACAATGCAGTAGAAATCTCAATTGTTTTTAACGTCTACAGTAACAAACTATAGTTTATGAATAGAACAAACATAAATAAAAATGAGCAGGGAATGCAGCGCAAAAGACTATAACCTTACGATGTAGAACGTTCTTGTTAGCAAATTTAACCAAATGGCTCAAGGATAGAGAAATTTACCACGTCAACAGGAGATCCAATACATACTACAAAGAACCCTACACCTAAACCAGCTAACATATGCATTAGAACGTTATCTATGAATCCTGGAATTTTTAAAATTGTTTGCACAGAACATATGTTACAACCCATTTTTTTAGTCAA
>CAIGRO010042765.1:0-24316 GCA_903798355.1 Fraxinus baroniana | reverse complement strand
AGGGGTAAAAATTAGAAAAATGAAATAATAATAATAATAATAATAATAATAATAATAATAATAATAATAATAAAAGACCAAAACGGTAACTAAAATCTCAATGACCGTTCTGGTAACTAAAATTCAACTTTTTAATTTTTTTTTGTTTTTTAATATTAGCGAGCTACAAGCTGAGTGGCTCGTTGCTAGCATAAATAGAAAAGCCCACGAGCCGAGCTCATGGGCTTTTCTAAACGCTTGTCGCCAGGCTCGTCTACCGAGCCGTACTGCTCAGACTCATCTTTTGACGAGCTCAAGCAGCTCGTGGACATCTATAGTGCGAGCCGAGCGGGCGAACCAACGAGCCACTCGGCTCGATTGCCACCACTACCCCAATGTAGTAGAAAAATCCACATTCAAACACATACAACTCAGGCTAGAGGAATCATCCCAACTGTTCTTAGACCAATTATCAATCATCTTAAAGTACACCATTTCAGAATGCACCACCAGGCTTTTAGCAGCCAAAATAGAAGCCCTCATGGGAAAAAACATTTACTAAAATGGTCGAAGCATCAACCAACTTCATACAAAAGACTGATAAGACTCTGCAGATTCAGGGGGCTTCCATTAAGAATTTGGAAAATTAAATGGGACAGATTATCAAGGTACTTTCAGAGAGACTATCTAGAGCCTTGCCAAGTGACGTTAAGATAAATCCCAAACAACAGGTAATGACAGTGAGTGTTGTAGAGAGTGAAATAATTGGGGACTCACTTGTGAAAGCACTAACTTTGATTCAGGCAATTACTACGCGAAATGGGGTTCAACTTCTACAAACAACAATTAAGAGACAAGTGGTAGCAATTGAAAAGGTACATTCCACAGATGAGGAGTAAGTGGATAAATCTGAACAGTAAAAAAGATAGTTTTTGATCAGAAGTCAGATGATCCACAAGTTAAGACATTCATTCCTATGAAGATTATGTGCCTCTTATCTCCTTCCCTCAAAGATTGCAAAAAATGAAGCTCAATGAGCAATTTGAGAAGTTTCTGGACATGCCGAGAAAGCGTCACATCAACATACCATTTAAAGAAGTGGCATTAACAAAAGAAAGTAGTACTAGACTGTAAAATAAATTACCTCACAAACTCAAGGATCCGAGGAGTTTCACTTTATCTATTTCACTAAGCAAAGAATATTTTTTGAATACTTTATGTGATACAGTTGCAAGTCTTAATTTAATGCCTTTATATGTCTAAAGCAAATAAGGACTTGGAGAATTAAAGGAATAATGGTGTCACTATAGCTGTCTGATAGAAGTATCAAATATCCAAGAGGCAAAGTTGAGGATGCACTCATTAAAGTTGAAATTTTGATACTCTCGAAGAATTTCCTTTTCATGACACAAAAGAAGATCAAAATATTCCAATAATCTTGGGTCGACCCTTACTAGCAACTATTCGAACCTTAATTGACATGGAAAAATAAAAGTTGACCTTAAGGTGGAAGATGAACAAGAAGTTTTTAAATTACACAATCCATCTAAGCAACCATCATACCTCGATGAGTGCAAGTATATCGATGAAGATGATCTACAAAGTTATCAGAAGAGAAAACCTAAAGTTAGTGGAATTCATGAGAACGGAAAATTTAATGTGTGGAGAGCAAAAAGAGGATGTAAGGCTAGAAATTGCAAGGAATGTAAGGGCAAAAAAATTCTATTTGAATCACTACGATAATTTTCGCTATAAAGTTTAGCTAAAGACTTTAAATTAAGTGTTTATTAGGGGCAACCCAATTTCTTACCATTTTATTATTCATTATGTCAATGCATTGCATGCAGTTTATTATGGTGTACTAGTTTTAGGCATATTTTTATTTAATTAAAAGAATCATCTCATGTCTATATTAAGTAGGTGTTTGGTGGGGATTAAAATAAGATTTTTTTAGTAGATCTTGATAGAAGTTTTTGAAATGTGTGGTTGAAAAATTGTGAGACCATGAAAGATGTTGTTAATATTGATTGTTTGATTTTGACTTAGATTAAAATATGATTTTAATTCGAAAGAAACAGGGCCTAAGCCTAATAACAGAAAATATATATTTAAGTCAAAATAGTAAAATACACATGTGCGACATCTTTCAAGGCTCTAGGGGTGTAAAAAGTGGTTATCGTGTACGCCACATTCTAGTTGTTAGCTTAATTTTTTTACTCTTAAATTTGTTTCTTTCATCTTTCAAAGGTACAAGGATATCAAGTAGGATGCCATTTAGAAAGTTGAAAAATAAAATGAATTGATCCAACAATCTACCTCAAATATTATACAGAAATACCCGGGGAATACTTTCTTCTTTTCTTACGAAATTTACATGCTTGTTTGTGTTTTAATTGAGATTATGATTTTATTTGAGGACAAACAAACATTTAAGTTTGGAAAAATTTGATAAGTATATTTTATAAACTTATTAGGACTTCAAATATTGATATTTTGTTGTTCTTTTGAGAAATTATAGCCAAATTTAGTTTATGTTTCATTTATTAGGAACAAAAACCAGATGATTGAAAATGAAATTGGAAGAAATTGGGGAAAATTGGGGAAATCCAAAGCTTAAGGAGTCAATTGTAACTTTTTTAATAGTTGATTCAGGCTATAAAACGATGAATCACGATACGGGATCACTTGGTTGCAATTATAAGTTGAATGATCGAATTTGCAAGAAAAAATAATTTAAACGAATCAAGAATCAAAACTTGGGACGAAATTGCACAAAATTGGAAAGAAGCAGCCCCACACACGCAAATAGCCCAAAATTTATATACAGCGCTCATGCATGTCACTACTTTTCAGTTAACAAGAGAATTTGCTCTACGGTGCATTATGGGCAAAAATGCCTAGACGCAGGCACATTCATGGTAGTTTTCCTATTTTGTTACAAATTCAGAGGTTGTGTTTGACACCCATTTTGGAGAAGAATTTGATTTGGAATATTGATTGATGGAATAATGTGTGGTTAAATAGTAAGGTAATTTTTTTGGGTTTATGTGTAATATTATTTTATTAATAGAATGTGTAGTTGAAATGAAGAAAAAGGAAAAAAAATGAGAAAAAAATGAATGTCAAACAAGGGCTCTATTTTAAAACTAATTTTTGCACAATTTCTAACTCATTTTCAACCATTATAAATACTTAATGTGGGAACATCATTGATGAGACTTCTCAAGAACATATCCTACATATATTTCATCAATTTATCACATCGAAGTAGGTCAAAATCATCAGTCTTTTGGGTAAATCACAAGGCAATTGTAAGAATCAATTCATTGACGACCAAAGCTTGGTTTTTTTGGCAATGAAGGGAAGTGCAACTGGAATTCATCAAAAAACTATTGAAGATATTCAAAATTGTAAGATTCATCTTCTTCAATTAATCAAAATCAGGGTGATGATTTACAAATTAATTATGCCCCTGTTTGAGTCATATTAAAATTTTTATTCTCATTTTTCTACTCACACATTTTTTAATAAAATAATATTTTCCATCACTTTTTTTCTTTTTCAACCACACAATCTTCATCAGTCTACTATTCCAAAATATATTCTTTCAAAATAATGTGGCTCAAACACACCCTATGTTTTCATGTAATTTTGTAATGTTATGCTAGTTTCTAATTATTAAGACATTGATGAACCATTATTATGAAGTTTTTAATATAAATTCAATAATTTGACGTCTAATATATATTTTTTCTGTATGATTATTATAGGATTTAATATTTTTCAATTACTTGATCAATAATTGGATTAATTGTAATTTTTATTGATTTCGAGAAAAACACTATGATAGAGAGCACTTTATAACAATTATTGTAAAGTCTGATGGGAAATAGAGATATACCGCTATTCTTTGCATGATTTTTATTAATCAATGCTTTTAATTAACTTATGAATATTGGTTAACAAGAATGTACACATATTGTCATGTTATTGATTTACATTGACACATATTAGTTAGGAGGATTCCTGGTCTTGGCAATGTCACATCGAAACTTATAAATTTTTTATAAATTGCTCAATATAATAGTTAGTTTAATTAATAAATTTAGCATTAATTTTTCAATAAAATTTGCTATTCGATTAAAGTTAACATTAATTGATCCTATATAAATTAAGTAGATCTCGTGTGAACAATATTTTATTCACCACTTTATTACTTGTTTGCGATATCATACACTTGTGAAAAATCAAACAATCAATCTTCATAGCCGTTGCTATCGCTATCGTCATTGCTAATTAATGCAATAATGCCATGAGATTACCAAATGTGTGATTTTTGATATCTTTGAAAAATTGACAGTTTTGTTTCGTAGGGACCAACTTATGCAAAAGTTCAAAGCTTTCGATTTGGAAAAAAAATTAAACAAGCACTTAGGTGCTCAAGTGGTAAAATTTAGGAACTTCAATAACAAATTTCCTAAATTTTAATTATAATATTAACAGGGATTAGTCATTAGATCTACATAATTTTTGAAGTTGAAGGCCTCTCCAAATTTTACCAGCGTTTTATAGTACTTCTACAATAATACTTTGTAAGGATTAAAATCTAGATTTTAATACAATTTAAAATCAACAATTAATTTTAACCACGTATTTCATGAGATTCATAACTTTTCAATTGTACATTTCATCAAATTTTTTTTTATCAAAATCTAATAATATTGTGTTATTCTTTTTACATGTATTGAAATAAATTATAATATCTACTATAACGCTACACTAAAAAGGCCAAAAGAAAGACAAAAACTAAATTTAAATGGGAGAGAAAATGAAACTATTTATCAAAACTACAAATAAAATCAGGGCTCAAATGTCAACGTTTGATTTTATTTGATTTTATTTTTTTTTGTCATTTCCATAATTTTTCTTTCCCTTTCTCTACTTTCTTTTTTCTTTTGCGAGTTTGGGTGGGAGAGAGAGAGAGAGAGAGAGAGAGAGAGTCACAACCTCGTGACTGACTAAATAGAAAAAGAGCATTAAAAAAAGGAAAGAAAAAAGAATACAGCATGTGCTTGCTTGTGACAAAGTACGTGACGTCACATAATAGTATAGTATTGTCCGATTCTATTGAAACATGCCACAATGGTAAAGAATCCTATGTATTATTTTTTAACCTTGCCACAAAGTATTGCATTTGTGGGTATATCATACTCTGTATAGGGGCTGTCTTCATCATTCCACACTTTAACATATAACTCTTGTCCCAGGTAACGCCTTGGCCAAATTGCTGACCTTAAATTCCACATACCCTTGTTGTCGAGTGACACCAATATTGCACTCCAACTATTTGGATATACCTACATACCAAGAATTACTTATTTTCAAATAAATTTGTAAGTAAATTTACTAAGCTTAGCCAAACATAGACTTCACAAGAAACTGTGTTCTATCTACTTTCATGAAATCACCTGAACTGTGTATCTGGTAGTAGCATCAACCAAATTATAAAAGCGCCTCCTCAAAGTAGAATTCCACTGGCCAGAACCAAACCTAAAATTTGAAGCAAACAATCAATTACCATATAAGCAAATTCATAGCAAAAAGTTAGAAATAATCAGGGTAAAAACAATTTTTTGTCCCTACCCAACACTCCAAAAGTCATAACCATCAAAATGCCAAGACTGCATGGTATTCTCATTATTCTGAAACACGATTTCGATAAAATCGTGAAGAGTTGTGCCAATGACCGAAGTGCCAAGAACTGCAGGACCAGCAGGAGGGGTGTCCTTGATGGAGTTTAAGGTGAAGACACCAGGAATATTGAAATAATCAGCAAGTTTCAATGGGGTTTCTGGATTCTGATATGAAACCTCATTAACACTGTATCTTTGTCTCCCATTGATTTTTTCAGCAGAATTTGCAAGCACCAGTGTCCTGACTACATTTATGGTCCCATAATGAAATGACCCCTGAGGGTTTGGCCTAGCTGCATTTGCTGTCAAATTCCATCTGCAAAGAGTCAAACAAGTCAAAGCGTAGTTCATTAGTGAATAATGCTACTAAAACAGGGATTGCAAACAGGGGCCATGTTAGCTGCTGCATTGCCAGCACTTGTGTGGCTAAGGTCTTTTTTTTTTTATATTTTTTCTTCAAACTATCGAATGATGTTGCACCACGTATACTCCTATTTTTAATCCCCGTCACTGATCCTATTTGCGTAGCATGATTGTTCATTAGTTCACTACCGAAATGTTTGGTACATTGAATAAACAGAGTACTAGAGAAAAAACAAGTACCAGACTATCCAATATTATATACCAAACGAGTACTCGAATTTTAAGAAAGTGTACCTTACGGTTCGGGCTTGCTTCATGGACCAGTGAAGTTGATAAGTTGGGCCATTAGGCAGTGGCTCAGAGGCTGGAGATCGTGAACCTGCTAACTGAAGGACAGCAGTGGCAGTGAAAATGGGCTTGGTAAAACGGGTTGAAACCACAATAAAATAGTCTTTCGGGTTTTCATCTACAGTAACCAGGAAAGAACTGGATTGCCCTACGTGAATATCAAATGATTCATATACTTCTTGTGCTGTATGAGATCCTTCAACTTCAACCAGTCTCAAGGTATGGCCTTGGATTCTAAAGTTTATCGAAGTTGTTAATCCCACATTTGATACCCGAAATAAGTAGGTTTGACCTGAAAAACCGAATACGAAGGTAAATTAATTTATCAGGATCGATCTGTCTTTTTACAAGGTAAAGGTGTACATAGAACGACCAAAGTGGAATGCATTTAAAGTGCATGTTTGATGCTCGATGGATAACACTACACAAAATAATTAAACAAGGTATTTTAACTTCTTTGATATTTCTTTTTAAGTGTACAACAGGAAAAGATCACCTTTAAATCTGTAAAGTTCAAGACCAAGATCGAATGGGAAATAGATCACCTGGTATAACAGAAAAGGAAGTAGAACGAGGGAGCCCGTTGATGAGAATACCATCTGGAAGAGGAAAAGGTTCTCCGGAATCTAGTATATTTTGCAATTCCTGCAATAAAAAAATAAAAAAATAAAAAATAAAAAATAAAAATTTAGAGTTCTATACAGAACTAATTGTAATTCACAAATCTTATACATTTCCGAATTAAAATTAAAAAAATGAAATGAAAACAACCTTAATAACTACAAATTACCTTGTGGTCTTTCTTCCACCAGTCACTCACAAGTACTGTAAATTCCTCATAAGGTTTTTGGTATGGCACTGGAATCACAGACCTGGCTAATAAATTAAACCCTCCGAAACCACCAGCAGCTCTGTGCATCAACGTGGATGGAAAATATGTGAAAGTTCCAATTTGGTCTTTCATTTGCATTTTGTATGTCCAGTTTGAGTTTGGAGGAATTGGGCAGTTGGTTCCAAGAACTCCATCTTGCCATGAAGATTTTCTTTGTTTTACACCATTCCTGTGTTTAAATTTCCATTCATAAATTGATTGTTAAAGGTAAAATTCCATGTCGTTTTTTACGAATACAATAAAGAGCTCAAGCTACTCCTAAGGTTCGCTCTTAGAATGGAGTTTCAATACTCAATATATTATAAGAACCCAAAAAACTCAACGTCAAATGAGCGTTGAATTTCAAAATTGTTGTTCTCGACCAAGCCATCATGTTGTTAGGGGATAAAATTATTATCGAACAAATATGAAAATATAGATCAACTCATAAGGGTTGTGATTACTTCTTTTAATAAAGTTGACCTTTTAAGATAGAACTATAGGCCTTAATATGGTATCAGAACCTATCAAGCTTCAACGTGCAGTTCAATCCTACTAAAACTCAAAAATGAATATACAGATTTCAAAATTGGTTGCTCAAATGAGCTACCATTTTGTGAGCACATCTTAAGAGATAAAATCACACGTCGAATAAAGATGAAAATATAGACCAACTTATAAGGGTTTGAACTACTGCTCTTAATAAAGTTAATATTTTAAGATGGAATTCCAAATCTTAATACATACTTTAGGAGCACATTAAGAGTAACATTAAAACTATGGGTTGGGATGGGATGGGATGGGAGAGGAGGGGAGGGGAGCTGACCATGTCATGAGAAGAGGTTCATCCAGCTTGTTAATGACATTCACAATAACATTATCATTCGTCACGGCATTAATAGTCGGACCAGGAAACTGTCCATTGATAAGAATTCCCTGCGAAGTTCAAAAGCCGTGTGTGACACATTTAGTATATTAAACTGGATATAACTAAACAATTGCAGCTTCCAAATTTACCCTTTGTTTGACTCCGAGAGGGGAGATTTCTCCATAAGTTACTTCCCAATTTAAAAATCTGTACGAGTCTTCAGCCTCCACATAGGAAACACTTGAACAGGCCAAAATTCCAACTAGAAAATGCAGGACAATGGCCTGTCTCATTTTCTCACAAGTTTTCTTCAAAAACCTAGTTCTGCTACAAAAATGAAAAGGAATTGAAATTTCACAATTAAAAATAAATTAGTTATTGTCCTTTATTGACCACCATGCTAGACAAATAAGCTAACTTGAAAATTCTCAACTCCAAGGGTTAAGTAATATAGATATATTTTGTGAATCACTTTGTATACGTATGCGCGCTTCGAAATATTAACCAAAACAATATTGACATGAGAAAATCAAGGTTAGCATATCGAAATTTATGTAAAGTGCTAATGAATTTAGCCCTTGTTTAGTCTCCATTTCTTAAAACTCATTTTTCTTGAACTTATTTTCGACCGTACATTTTGTAGAATCCACAATATAGAGTTCATGAATAATACAAGACTAGACAACATACAAGAATATACTTACGAAAATCGAGAATGACAAGCCTCCTCAATGGAGGAGAGAAATATCTAATGCAATTGATGAATGCCAAGTGACAAGAACTCATAGGACAAATATGTATATATATATAACAAGTGACCCCGCGAACCAACGTTAATTGCTTGCATGTTAACATGCATAAGAACTCATTTTTCGAGAAGAAATCTACGCTCATTTGCGCCGTACATCATTCTCATCAATGCTTAACCCTTCCCTACACTATCTCCAACTTGAAAACTAGGCAAGATCTATTTGACTAGGCCATGTTTGACCTCATTAAATTAAAATTTGTTTTTCTTTCTTATACATAAATCTAAAAAAATTCTAATTTTTCAACCACACATTATCCAAAAAAATTATTATCCTTCTCATTAAGCTCACGTTTGAGTTACATTAAAATTTTCATTTTCATTCTTCTACTCATTTTCAATCACATATTTTTCAATAAAATAATATTTTCCATCACATCGATAATTTTTCTTTCTTTTTCAACCACACGTTCTTCATCCATCTACTATTTCAAAATACATTCTTCCAAAATAATATGGCTCAAACACACCCTAAAATGTGAAATAATGAAGTCCAAACGGGAGCTAGATTTCTTGTAAATCTAAATTCTTTTAACTTCAAAAGAATTTTAATTAATAGTCAACTCTAATTTTTTTTTTTAATATATATAATACTTGATCTCCAATCCAATTTGGGAAGAAAATGAACAATCATATTTGTTATGTAGCTAGTTTCCGACTTGTTTACTATATTGAATTGGGATGGACACCAAAAAAAATTCTTTTGGTTAGAGAAGTTAATGTTTCTTTTGTTGAAATGCATGTTGACAGCAACTTATTCCCTCTTTTGTTCAACTAAAAAATTGATTAAAAAAAAAAAGTCAAAGTTAACAATTACTTTTATCTTGTGATTTCATGAAATTCGCAACTTTTATTAATTTTTAAATTAAATATTTCATCAACTTTCATTAAAATTTACTAAAAATATGATTTTTAGCTAAATCAAACTAGGGCTTAATTTTGTTTTTCTAAATCAAACTAAAGTGAGTTGGACAAGAATATCACTTAAAATAAATCTTCATCGCTGGTAACCAACTAAATGGGTATACGTAAAAACGTAAATTTCATTGTAAGTAAAAAATTTACTCAGATGTAAAAAATATTTTCGTTATTTATACACTCTTTTAATACATTGTGTAGCATCAAACGTCTTCTTTAAATAATACACCTTAATAAAATTCCCTAACGCTGCCATCACTAATCATAACCCTTTAATCAAATACGATGTACCAAACGTACTCCTAGAATTGTACTCGGGTTGAGATTGAGTATAATGTAAAAGTTAAAGGACTACCCTTATTGTTTAGTCATTCCAATCAATTATGATATTGATCTAATTTTTACCCCTATGATATTAGAAAAATGATTTAAGTGTACATCATTGGTACACAATCTTGTACGCAATCGCAGACCCCACCCCCATGTGAGGGGGATGTGTATAAGATTGTGTATCAAGAATGTAAGAGTAGCATGATTGATGATATTATATATAGAGCAAATTTGATAAAGTTTTCAGAATAAATGAGCTTGGATTTGTCGGTGGAGAAAACTAAGGAGGATTGTGAATGAAGGACGCAGCCAAGGACGGATCAACATTAATTAGCGTTTTATAATTATAATTAATATGTAATAATTCAAAACTAAAATAAGTAGGCGTGGCGGGAAAACATATCGCTGGTTGTAGGGGTTTCACATGGAGAGGACAAAGGGAGAATTCCATGGATCCATTTCAATATTTCTAATCACATTCTGTTTCTAGGGTTTCAAGAAGAACATTGTTGACAATATATAAGTTGACAAAAAACTATAAGTTAAAAAACAAGTAGTTCAAATTGTCAAATAACAACATGTCACATGGCATATTGTCAACAAAATTGTCATCCAACATTGTATAATAAGCACGATTGTTAAGTTATTTGTACAATATTGAATGAAAACATTGTTGACGATGTATAAGTTGACAAAAACACCGTTGGTTGAAAAAACAATTTATTGTTCAAATTGTCTAATAACAACATGCAATGTGACATGTTGTCAACAAAGTTGTCATCCAACATTCTACACCAAACATAATTGAATTTATTAATTCCTCTCTTGTTAAGTAATAAGCATTCACCAAAAATTTTTGGTATTTAACTTTTTTTCAAGGAGGAGAGCGGGTGGTATTAAGTGAAGAATCTTATAGTCTCAATTTAGCATAGCAATTTTAAGTTATGTAGATCCGAGATAAAATTGTAGAGTAACGCTATTTAATTATCGTGTTTAACATGAGTGACACTATATGTGACATTAATTGATAAAATTATTTAAATACAAAGACTTAGAACTCGTTTAGTTGAACTTATAATTTGTTATTATCTAGATTGACGTTTAACACCATTAAAGTTAGATAGCATTACTCAAAATTGTAAGAATTTTGAGTAAGAACGTGGTTCTTCTCATGAAATACTTTGCTTTAGATGGAGACACTACTATTTAAAACTTAAAAAGAATTGCGTTCAAATGAGTAATATGTCATTAAATTTTAGTATTGTTGATAAACTCTCAATTGCAACCAACGATTTGATGGAGGTGGTATATCCATTTATCACTAAATGTACGACTGTCAAATATTTTTTCTCGTATTTAAAAGTAAATTTGACATACTTTTTAAGTACAGCCAAACATGCACGATAGTTTAACATTTTTGTCTAGTGCCTTAAAAAGAATTTCATGTCTAGAAACTTGTACTAATTGCGGTTTCACTTCTTTTCCTATCAATTCTCACACAACTCTTCCTGACCGTAAAGGATTGGGTTGTTTCGATTATTTCAATAAATCTAGCATTAAATTAAATGAAAAAAAAAAGATTCAAGATAATTGAACCCCAAATTCCAGCACATGTGAATCACATATAGATGTATAAAATTGCCACCTTCATCAAATGCTACAAGACTTGAACATTTGAATTAATTCCATGTGTATGTTGCGTGAATTTACATATTGGCAATTCATTTTGTTAGTGTTTGTGCGTCTGAATCTCATTTCACAGCTAGACATCATTGAAATTATTCTTCAATCCCAATTTTCCTTGGTTTTAATCATGTGCACATGGGAAGTTTGATATTTGTTTGAGACGAACTTCCTTGTACAATGACCTTAAAAATTAAGACTTCTCTATTTATAGTTGGATTTTGATAGTTCAACTCCACTATAGAGTCTTGAGGTGTAAAAGTAAGTTAAGTTACCTAAACTCAGAGCGGCTGATACCACTTTAGGCCCCCACATGGTCCGTGTCGAAGGCTGGACCACCTATAAAATCTAAGGGATAAATTTATAAATACCAACTTCAGGAAAAGAAAAGAAAAGAAAACACACACACACACACACACAGAAAAAATACTGATAGATGCCAAAAATAAATTTGAAAAAATAGTTTTTCATTATAACTTTTCAAAAGGTGAAATGTTGTGTAACTTTTCATAAAAATGAACATTTTACATGTATTTTGGAATGGTAGATTGATGGAGAATGTGTTGATGAAAAAGAAGGAAAAATTGTTGATATGATAAAATATATTTTTTTATTGAAGAATGTGTAATTGAAAATGAGTAGAAAAATGAGAAGGAAAATTTTAATGTGTACCAAATGGGGGCTACGTGAGTTATATGTTATCACTTCTTTTGTGCACTACAACAACAATGACCTTTTACAACATGTAAATGATAACATTCATTAATTAGGTGTTGCTAAAGAGACATATCGCAACATTCTAATAAGTTTATATTGCCATTGGTTAATATAATTAAGTTTGACAATATTTTTAAATGTATGATGCCGAAACAACATTTTGCAATATTCTTTATTTTTTGTAACGTTCCTTAACTATTGTTAAAATCTGGTTCTATGAAATGTTCTGTATCATTTTGTAACGTTTTATGAATGTTGCAAAAAGTTTCATTTTTTGCAACTTTCTTTGACTGTTACGAAAATTTTTGCAACCTTTTTAATTGTTATGAAGAGTTCCACTTTTTGCAACATTTATTGATTGTTGCTAAAGTCATGTTTATAGCATCGTTCGGTGCCTATTGCTAAAACTCTTAGTAATGTTCAATGACTGTTGCTAAAAGTTTCAATTGTTGCAATATTCCTTGATTGTTGCGAAAAGTTTTATTTTTTTCAACGTTTATTGACATTTGTTAAAATCTGGGTCTATAGCAACGTTCATTGGCCAGTTGTTGAAACTTTTAATATATAGCATTTTGCAACGTTCATTAATTGTTACAAAAAATTTAAAATGTTGTAACATTCGTTTACTGTTTCAAAAAGTTTTTTTTTTTTTTTTTTCTTATCTTATGGACCTCAAATTCCCGAAGCCCAATTAGAAGAGCTAAAATTATGTAACCCATATAGAAAGCCCATATGGCATGCCCAACCGTGAATTTAAACAAAGGCAAAATCCTAACTCTCATTTCTTCTTCACATTTGCCTCAAAACACTATAATAATATCCTCCATTACTAAATGAGCCACCTCACTAAGCAAAATTGCCCACGTTCATGCGAAAATCTAATAGTCCCATGCCATTCATGACTGACATCGACATAGTAAGTGGTTGTGCCATCGGTGAGTGGTGATTATATCCTTATTCATGGTCTAAAATAGCGATATTTGATAGTTCTTCTTAAAAAAATATATCTTAAAAGTGTTGTATTTTATGTTATATATGTAAAATTCAATGGTTGAACAAGGAACCGAAATAAAGAAGCGAAAATTGATGAAAAATGACAAAATCAAAAGTTCAAGGGCCAAATTGTAATTATTTAATAGTTGATTCGGACACAAGAAGATACTTTGAATATTTTTAGAAGACAATTGGATGTAATTAGAACTCAAAAAAGAATGAAATATAATCAAAATAAATTTCCAATCGTACAATTTATATTCCACATTTTTGGCCGAATATTAAAACCCAGTTTTGGCATAGTAAACGTCCGAATTTGAAAATTCTATTTCTAGAAATGTTGTATCCCTTTGATCTAACTTTCCAACGTATTTTGAGTCGCCTCAATTTGATATTGGGAGAGGAAGTTATGTCCAAAATACTAACTGTTGTGTAGTGATAAAAAATTCACGCGCGAATGAAATTTTCCTTATTCGATTATAAGTCTTTTGGAAACCAATTTGGACGTGATTTTCAACCAATTTTCTACTCCTACGAAATACCTAACAACAGAATACGTATTGGAGACCTCTCATATACACTTATACTTCAATATTCATTAATTATTATAATCAAATGAAGAGAATTCATAGTTTTTGTGAGATAATTGAAGGGGACTTGCAAGAATTCAATCAAGTGAACAATTCAAACTTGATTTTTGGGCAAATAAGAGAATGCGCAAGTGGAGATTCATCAAAAAACCATTTAAGGGATTCAAAATTTCGAAATTTATCTTCATCTTCTCAATTAATCAAAAATTCATGTTATATCTTTTCACTTAAATTTGATTTCTTGTAATTTCGATATGTTAGGCTAGTTTTTTGTTAGGATGAGATGAACCCTTGACTTGATTTTTTAATATTAATTAATTATTTTAACGACTAGTATGTTTATTTTCTTGGATGTTTATTATTGTTTTCATCGACTTTTCAATTAATTAGCTACTAAATGAGACGATTTATTGAAATCTATTATTAACGAGAGAAATAATAGGTTTTCTGTTAAGAATAGTGAATAAAGTAAAGTCCGATATGAGATAGAGATATACATATATACTTTGCATGATTTGAATAGATGTTCTAGATCGTTTATTGCATTTATTATGTTCACTCTTTTATTGAGAGATATGAAGGTCACTTGAGAGGAATATATTTGATAACTTCAATTAATTAGCTACTAAATGAGACGATTTATTGAAATCTATTATTAACGAGAGAAATAATAGGTTTTCTGTTAAGAATAGTGAATAAAGTAAAGTCCGATATGGGATAGAGATATACATATATACTTTGCATGATTTGAATAGATGTTCTAGATCGTTTATTGCATTTATTATGTTCACTCTTTTATTGAGAGATATGAAGGTCACTTGAGAGGAATATATTTGATAACTATCGAGAGAGGTTTTCAATTAAATTAGGAACACTGACCATTAAGATTGATTGCAAATTGTCACTTTAATTTGTTGTGCTAAAAATGGATGAACAAGGGGGATTCGACATCTAAGTAATACTTTCACATATTTGAATTCAAGCCAATTAAATTGCTTTCTAGTTTAATCGATAATTTAGATATTAGTATATAAAACTCAAAATCTATTTGATATTCGATAATTTTGATATTTGAACTTGATTGAATATCTAGTCTTTGTGGGTTCGACACTCTACACACTATGTTTTATTAACTTTAACTCGATAAAACACGTACTATTTGTGGGTTCGACACTCTACACACTACTATATTACTTGTACACGATCTTGTTTACTTACGAGAAATCAAAAGATCAAGTTTTTGGCACCACTGCCGATGACTACTGTTTTGATACGTTTAGTTAATTTAGCTTTAATCTGAATTTTACTCTTTTTTTAGTTTAGTTTATTTAAAAAAAAATTATAGTGTTTCCTTCTTACTTTTTCAAGACCTTGTATGCGAAGTTCGAGAACAGGTGATCTTGCTCAATTTGACCAGGAGATCAAACGAACATTCAACCTTTGAAAAAGACAGTATTTAGAAACACACCAAAAAAAGAAAGAGAAAGACATGGCAGATGGAAATCTGAATTAAATAGTCATGGGGCTAAGCTGGAAGCAATACAACCAAATGCGGTTGCAGCTAATGAAAATGCAAAGTTAATGAGAGAGTATATGGTTCCACCAGTTGTTTTATTATTTTTTTGCTTACTTTTTCAGGACCTTGTATGCGTAGTTCGAGAACCGGTGATCTTGCTCAATTTGACCAGGAGATCAAACGAACATTCAACCTTTGAAAAAGACAGTATTTAGAAACACACCAAAAAAAGAAAGAGAAAGACATGGCAGATGGAAATCTGAATCAAATAGTCATAGGGCTAAGCTGGAAGCAACACAACCAAATGCGGTTGCAGCTAATGAAAATGCAAAGTTAATGGGAGAGTATATGGTTCCACCAGTTGTAGAAAGCCAATCTAGCATAGTATATCTGGCATTTGGCAGGCAAACTTCCACCTAAGGACTGATGTGATCAACATGTTCCAAAATGTGCTACAATTCTTTGGGAGAGCTTCAGAGAATCCCAACGCTCATATATCAAGATTTCTAAATTTGTGTGCAACTATCGAGTATCCAGGGATATATAGCAAAGCAATCAAATTGAGACTTTTCCCATACACATTGAGAGACTCAGCTAAAGAGTGGCTAGGCACTTGTCCACCTCAGAGCATCACTACATGGAACCAATTGAGTCAAAACTTTATTAGCAAATATTTTCCACTGAAAAGGATTGTAAAGTTGAGGGACGAGATTACCACGTTCAAACAACTGGACTAAGAATGCTATTCAAATGATTGGGAAAGATAAAAGGTTTACTCCGCCAATGCCCACAACACGAATTGCATAAATGGCTTCAGATGCAGTACTTCTACATTGGTCTGAATCCGATGAGCAGGGCTAACGTAGACTCTTCATGCTATGGTTCTATCACAAAAAGAACTGCTGATCAAGTCTACCAAATCATGGAGGATTTGGCATTCACCAGTACACTTTAGCCTACTGAAAGGACGAGTGGAAAGAGAGCTCTTGGGGTATTTGAAGTTGATTCTTTGATAGCAATTTCAACACAGTTGGCATCATTGGCATGAAGGTGGACCTCCCAGATAATGGGACTGAAATACAAGCATTGTGGAGGAAATTATGAGAGTGTTAAGTACATCTTAAGTAGTCCTTTTGCTTAGTCAGTAGAGGATGTAAATTTTGCTCAAAATTTTCAAAGACAGTAATACAATCAAAATCCTAACACTTACTATCCAAGTTGGAGGAATCACCCAAGTTTCCAATGGAGCAACAATTTGGGAGCTCAAATTACGCCACAACAAACTGCACCACCAAGTTTTCAGCAAACTAAAAATAAAATCTTCGTTAGAAAATCTTGTTACTAAATTGGTGGAGATATCTACCCAACACATAAAAAGAACAGATAAAAACTAATAAGTTCAGAGAGTTGCTATAAAAAATTTGAAAAATTAGATAAGACAAATAGCGAAAGCACTTTCAGAGATACCACCGAGAGCACTGCCTAGTAATACTAAGATAAATCCCAAACAACAAGTAATGATAGTGAAGGTCATGGAGGAAGTACAAATTGAGGCAATAACTACCCGTAGTGGAGTTCAACTGCCAGAGATTAATATAACGAAAACTAGTTGTTACAAAAAAAAATGTACATTCCACGGTTAAGAAGCAATTGGAGGAATCGGAGTAGAACCAAGAAACAGAGATAGAAAGAGCATAAGAGGATCCAAAGGTTAGGGAAATTGTTCATACTAAATAATTTGTGCCACCACTACCTTTTCCACAAAGATTGCAGAAGAGAAAGCTCGATGATCAATTCGAGAAATTCCTAGATATGCTGAAAAATATCCACATCAACATCCCATTCATCGATGCAATTCGATAGATTCCGATGTATGCAAAGTTCCTGAAGGACATGATATCTAAGAAAAGAAAACTTTCAGACTTGGAAGAAATGACATTAACAGAGGAAAGTAGTGCAAGGCTCTAAAATAAATTGCCACCAAAGCTAGAGGACCTAGGGAGTTTCAATTTACCTATTTCACTGGACAAAGAATTTCATTTTCATGCTTTATATAATACATGTGCAAGTGTAAATTTAATGCCTTTGTCTACTTTTAGGAAACTAGGAGTTGAGGAAGTTAAATGATTGAATGTGACGTTGTAGCTGACAACTAGGAGCATCATATACCTATGGAAAAAGGTTGAGGATGTGCTGATCAAGGATGGAAAGCTGATATTCCCGACAGACTTTCTTGTTATGGGCTTTGAAGACGATCATGATATGTCAATTATCTTAGGTCGACCATTTTAGCAACAAGTCGAACTTTGATTTGATATTCCCTGCGGACTTCCTTGTTATGGACCTTGAAGATGACCACGATATGCCAATTATCTTAGGACGACCCGTTTTAGCAACAAGTCGAACTTTGATTGACATGGAGAAAGGTGAAATGATCGTGATGGTGGAGGATGCACATGAGAACTTTAAATTACATAATCCACCCAAACAACCATTAGTCTTGGAGGATGCCACATATATTATTGAAGAAATTCATCAAAGGCCGAAAGCGACAAAGCCTAAACGTCTAGTGAGCCTTACTAGTGAGGATAATAGAGAGCTCAAGGTTTGGAGGGAAAAAAGAGAATGTAAAGTTGAAAATCACAAGGATTGTAATGCTAAAGCATGAACCACCATGATTAGTCCCTCCATACATCTAGCTAAAGACTATAAATTAAGCGATTATTGGAAGGCAACCTAATTTTCTAATCATTTTATTTATATTTCTTTCTGTAATGTACTGCATTGCATATAAATTTATTTTGGTTATTAGTTTGCATTTGACTTAGGCACGTTTCAATTTATAGGGTGTCACCATCCTACCATGTTTCCCTTTATGTCATTGAATTTATTATTAGTTATTTCGATTGTTTGGGCTAAATAACATATGTTGGTTATTTGGTCTTTAATGTTTGATTTGACTGCTATGTACAGGAACATGATGTCACAAAATACTCAAATCAACGCAGATCAAGGGAAAAACATAATGAAGAAGATTCTCGAGCCGTCACACATAGTGTCCGCACTTTCAACAGAAAAATTAGGGAAGTACCTTATTCTTTCTTTTCTTCCTCAGCCCTTTATATTCTTACTTATGCTTTATAACATTAAGGTCAATGTCGGTTTTAAGTCTGGGGTAGAACAAAGTTTGAATTTTTACTTTTCGTATGTTTTTTAGTGTTTGTACATTTGTTCTTCGTTATTGCTTTAATATATGTAAATTCTTGTTTTAGGTTGTGTGCTTGTGTGGGTTAGATAGTCTGGCCGACAATGATGATTAAATTTGAGATTTGGTGTTAATTTATAAACTGTGGATATGATGCATGCTAGACTGATTAAGACTTAACCTTGTAAAACTTGATATTATATGTACAATAGAATTAAGTTGGATATCGTGATGCTATGAGTTGATTCATATAATTGATATGTTGATATTGTTCGACATAGATGCTTTACCCAAATAATACTAAGTTACTTATCCTTAGACCAAATTTAGCACATTTTGTGGGTGATTTTGTTGTTGTAGGAAGATACGGATGTGGACATGGATTCCATGTGTGAAAAATTTTGTGGAGATTGTCTTAGATTAACGGGATAAAATTTGGTAAAAATCTTAAGTTGAAGGTCGGTTTTTCTTGAATAGATGTTTGATAAGGGGCATTGCATTGATCAAGACATAATTTTTTTTTAAATGTGAAAATTCTCTTTGAATTTTTTTTACTTGGGTTATTAAGTATGTAAGGGTGTTTAAAATCTGGTACCCTAAAGTCATCTGATTTGAGAGTCATCGGCCTAAAGTCTATTATATGAGTCATTCAGAATGCTTAAAGAAGATAATGCAAAAAGAAAAATACTTTTGTAAATCAGAAAAAGCAAGTGCATGGAAAAAAAAGTACTAAATGTCTTGGTTAAGCCCCAAACACTTATTTAAGAAGACTTAACTTTTGATGAGGAATTATTAACTTGTAATTCCATTGCCTTGAAACTTGCTTGAGGCCGTATATGGATTTTTGTAATTTACAAACCAGTTTCCCCCCCTGTTTGATAGATTTATAGAGCTCATAACCAAGTGGAAGATCCATATAGACCTCCTCAAACAAGTCACCATTTAAGAAAGCATTATTCATGTCTAGCTGGAACAAGTGCTAATTATGATAGGCTGCAGAGCAAGCATTACCTTATCAGTCACACTTTTGGCTATTGGGGAGAAAGTGTCAAAGTAATCCAACCCTTCTTATTGTGTATAACATTTTTCAACAAGGCGTACTCTATGCCTTTCTAGGGAACCATCTGATTTATATTTATTCTTATAAACCCACTTACAACCCACTGAATGTTTCCCAGTAGGCAATGGGACAATGGACCAAGCGTGGTTTGCTTCTATAGCATCAAGTTCAAGCTGGATAGCTTCACGTCAATGGGAAATTTTGATAGCTTGATGAAAAAAGAGAGATTCAAAATGGGAAGAGACATTTAATACAAAATGTCTATAAGAGTTGGATAAGTGGTTATATGAAATAAAACTCCCAATATGATAAGGATGAAGAGTGATAGAACTATCATAATGGGAGATCAGATTGCAGTGGAAATCCTTGAGATATGTTGGTTGTCTAGAAACTCCTTAAGATTTTTGAAGGTCAATACCTGAGTGCACATCAATATGTGGGTGAGTAGGTGGAGACTCAGAAGAGAAGGAATCAGGAAGAGAAGACTTCCCCTGATGAGGAAAGTGAAGAACATAAGGTGAAATATAAGGTAGAATAATCTGATCTGACGACAATGTATGTCATGAGGACGAGATAAAGAAGAGAATGGTAAGACTAGTCAGGAAAAAGATCCAATATTTGATCGGCATCCACAATTGTATGAAAGGAGAAATATCCTCATGAAAGATAACATTCCATGAAATAAAAATTTGCTTTGAAGAGACATTAAAAAGTTTATAACCATTGATGCCATGAGGGTATCCTAAGAATATACAAGTTCTGGCTCTGGGCTGAAACTTATTTTTGTGTATAGTGAGTGTGGAAGCAAAGGCCAGGTACCTAAAGATTGAGGAAAGAGTAACTAGCAGGATTACCGTGCAGCATTTCATACGATTTTTTTGTTGTAAAAAAGGATATGGAGTTCTGTTGATGAGAAAGGCTGCTGTTATAATACATTCAAACTAGAATTTAATAGGCACTCTTGATTGAAAAAATAAAGCTCAAGCCAAATTTAGAAGGTGTTGATGTTTACGTTCAACTATAGAATTTTGATGTGGTTTTTCAACACAACCAAGCTGATGTATCACCCCTTTTTCAGCAAATAAATCTTTGAAGGATAGTTCATTGGTATTATCTTATCTAAATTTCTTAATAGCTGCATTATATTGTGTAGCCACCATAGTGAAAAATCATTGAACAACATTCATAGCATCAAATTTATGCTTAACATGTATAGCCAGGTAAATCTAGAACAATCATCAACCAAAGTCAAAAAGTATTTGTAGCCTGAGTGAGATGCAACATGATAAGTTCCCCATATTTCACAACGCACTAGATCAAATGGTTTGCCGAATAGATTATTATTAGATTCAAACAAAAATCTTCTTAAATTAGCAAGAAGGTAGATATAGCAAGGAAGATTTGAGTTTAACTTGGTAAAATCACACAGCAATTGGTCATTTAACATATCTAATCTTTTAACATATAGATGACCAAGCCTATTGTGTCATCTATGAGCTGAAAGACTACCAAAGAAAGCATCACAAACAGAGTCAATGACTTTAGTATCAAGTATGTATAGATCCTGAACTCTATCGCCCATGCTAATCATCTTCTTAGTTGGGAACAAATAGAGCGTCTCGGAGCATCAATTTTGGACTTATTCTAATATCGCCATAGAGGTTGACTGGTATTTCTGTGTGATTAGGTAGAGTGATACTTGAATTATCAACAGTTCTAAAGGCATCAGCAATGTAGCATACATGTTTGGTGGCCTCTAAGTCTACTATCCATAAATCATTAGATGCAAAAGTAGGATTGACTGGTATAGAATGACATATACTTGAAGAGGCATTGTTGCCCTGATCAGTTGAAGTACAATTTGCACTTGAATCCAAGTGAGTGGACAACATTTTCACGACCTATTGATATTGATTGGAATATAAATTTTGTACAAAATTCCTAATTCCAAGTTGCTGATCCATTTGTTTGTCATCATTCCATTGTATAACAGAAGCATATAATTGATTAAAAGAGTTAAAAGTAGAAGATTTTTGGAAGTTTTCTCTATGTTTGGCTTGTGACCAGGTGGATATCCATGGATTTTATAGCATTTATCCACAGAATGTCCATGATATTTGCAATGTGTATAGTATGGTCGTTTCTTCCTTTTGATGGAGATATTAACTTTCGAATTAGTACTGTGAAGATTAGAATGAATAGTAATTTTGGAATTATCAGTTCCAAAAGCAAAGGCAGCCGCTCTAGTTGAATCAACTCCAATGGATTGTATACTAATTCTCAAAGACTTTGTTAATAGGATGTAAGGGATCCAAAAGCAGAATCTAACCCTTAGCTTGAGAAAATAAGTTATTCAACACATAAAGAATGACATAATATACTCCATTTGATAACGTTTACTCAGCTCCTTAAAACCCCCGCAAATACATTTTCCCAGCTACAGTTGGGTCAAACATTACTTAACTCTTCCCACAGGATTTTGAGTTAAGTGAAATACACACTCACAATGCTTTGTGATCCTGAAGTAGGTTCATTAGTTCTCTTTTTTAACTGAAAGATCCACGGTCCACTGCTTTGTTGACAACGTTTAGTAAGGTCATTCCAAATTTCATATGCTGTATTTACATAGTTCACACTAGCTGAGATCTCTTTAGAGACTGAATTGAGAATCCAATAAATCACCCTTTTATTATTTCGAATCCATGAATTAACCAAATCAAGATCTGCAGCTCCTGGTTTTTCAACAGATCTATCGGTGAAGGACCGAATGTTCTTGACTGATAAGACAATTGTCATCGCATGACTCCAAGAGGTATAGTTATCTCCCATGAGCTGCTGAGACACGAGTACCAATCCAGGGTTGTTTGAATGATGCAGAAAGTAGGGACTAAAAGGTTTATCTATGTCGGAAGTAGGGACTAGAAGGTTTATCTATGGCGGATTTTCTCATAGATGACCTCGAACTAGAATTGATTTCTAAATGTGGTGATTCTATAGAAAACTAGAATCAAAAATAGAAGAGATGTTGAGAAGTAACTAGTTGTTTCGATGAAGGTGATGGGCACAATTATGAATATTGCTCTAATACTATATTAGATATAAATGGAAGAAGAATGTGCTACTCTGTTATTGATCGGAGTGAATAATTGGTCACAGATGAATCAACCTTACAAGTATAAATAGCCAAAAGAAATGCCAATCGTCCTAACTAATTAACTAACTACTTACACGTAAAGCTGGCTGAGAACAAAAAAAGGCATTACAATATGAATTAGAAGATGAATAAGTCCTAATAGTCTTTTTATTAAGCGTTGAATGATGTGAATGTTAATAGCTTAATTGGATTGGTAAAATCATATGTATGCTTGATAATTGTTGACCTTAAAAAATGGCTCCGACGTGGTCAACAGAAGAAGTCTTCAAGTCAACTCTTCCCTGCACACGTAGCACTACGTCAGCCACCCGTGATCTCTCCCGGAGGGGCTGGGAGCAGTCGTGAGCATTCCGACAATCAAGTCAATTTATGTTTAATTGAAAAATAATTCACCGACGGTGGAACACTCGTCGGGAAAGGTGCATAATGGTAAAGATGCTAATGCGTGGGGGAAAGAAAAATGATACCAAATTTGCACAAGTTTGCGCTATAGTTGGGGTAGAAAAAATGAGATTCGAATCCTTTTTCAGGCACAAGTAGGGTGTATTTACACCAAAGATGGGAAGAGGAGAGCTGTCGGACGAGGAGACACGCGTTATGAGATCTACAAAGCTCGTCCGATCCTAGGTGTCAATTTGTCTTTCCATAGGTTTGCTGGTATTGAATGCTGCTAACAAAAGTAACTGAATCTGACCGTTTGGGTCCTGCCACACGTCCTATCAATCAGGGATTTGACTTTGGGAAGATCTTTATTTGATATCTTCGTTGGGGCAAGGCGAGGCAGGAGCATAGCCTTTGAAGCAGAGTACGGGCTTTTGCATCTATGAGGAATCGCGGATGAGTTCGGTTCCTTTGTTAGCATGTGGCCTGTTCATCTCATGTGATTGCTTCGGCTTGTGTATTCACCTCGTCGCACGTGTAATCGCCTCGACTACCACGTGGTACGATGTAAACCATCCCCGTTGGTACGCAGTAGGTGAGGTGGCGAGTCGGCTTAGGCCCGTAACAATAGTCCCGCAAGTCTATGTATAGATATTTATATATTACAAGGACTTTTAAAGCAGAAGTTGGGACGTATAAGGAGGAGGGGCAGATGCTAGATGAATTGAGGGATGGTGACCATGTAGGATAGTGATTTGAAGAGAAGTCGGGGCATCATCGGGGCGATAGAAGTTGGTGGTCCTGTGGGGAGTTTTTACAACGTGAAATTTTACTCTGGC
>CAIGRO010042764.1:0-19369 GCA_903798355.1 Fraxinus baroniana | reverse complement strand
AAAAAAAAAATCACAAATCAGAGAAAATTTTGAAACCCGATACGCTTCCCCAAATCGAGAATAAAACCGGAATTAAGAAAACAAAAATAATTAATTCAGCTGAAACATAGTAGTGTTTAGGGTTAGGGTTTCGAATACAAAAGCAGATAAAATCAAGCAAAATAAAAAAGAAAATCAGCAGCAGCAAAAGTAATTGATATACGAATTAATGGAGAAAATGCAGTATCTAGGAGATGGGAAAAGTAGAAAGCACTAACGGTGCCTCCGCGGCCTCCGAGAGAGATACTGTTGAACAGGTGACCATCCGCCATTGCGAAAGAATGAATTGTAAACTGGCGTAGGGTGGGAATCAGATTTATATAGTGTGGCGCCAAAAGGATTTACGGACTTGCCACTGGGGTCGGTGGAGATTTAGGGACTGTGAGGACTAGGGAGGTGAAAGTGTGACGCCTTGCCACATTTAGGTACTTTTAAAAATGGCACGATCAAATCTCTATATTTTTACTTTAAATTTTCAACAATAGCATATTTTTACAAATTATTATGAGCCATCACTTGTTCTGAATGTGACAAAGATTACCATTCGCTAATTGAGATGATTAAAAAGATGCTACTGGCTCCTCCTTTCAATTTCTTGATTAGTTATGGAGAAGAAAATGACATTTTGAATTGTAAAATAACAAAGTAAACAATTTAGTTACAAAAAATAATTTTTAACTAAAAGACAATATTATCATTTTAGTTAACAAGTAAAAATCAAATACTCTTCACATAAAATTTCAAAATCAGTTAACATTTCTTATCTGTTTATTCCAACACGGTTAAAAACTCTCTCATTTTCCATCTGCTTCAACCTCAAAATCTCAGAAATTGATCAAACACTGAACATGACTTTTTATTTTTATTTTTACGTCTATCATTTCGAATCGGTAAGTACAATATGTTTAATTTCGTTTTCACTAAATTAGTATACGTTTTTAATCGATAAATCTTATTTCGAAATAGATTAACATGTAGATAATTTTATTTTTTAACAAAACTATTCTTTTTTAAGCATAAATAAGAAAATAAACTCATTTTCATATCATGGTCGTCGTAACGGTCAGTGGCCGATCGTGATAGTCGGCTGTTATTTTTTTTAAATCATAACAGTCAGTGGTTGGGTTGATTTTCCTATAATTTTTTTTTATATATAATTAAAAATTTTGTTTCGTCATACCATATCCCAGTTTGTAACTTTCATGATATCAAATTGGATGAAAAAGATCAATGTGTATGGAAATGGTCGAGNTTTTTTTTTTTTTTTTTTTGAAAAAATCATAACAGTCGATGGTTGGGTTGATTTTTCGACTATTTTTTATATATATTTAAAAAATCTGTTTCATCATGCCGATATGGTTGTGGTTCCAATTTGTTATTTTGATGATTTCGAATTAAATGAAAAGGATCAATGAGTATGAAAATTGTCAAGTGATATACATGGTGGTAATTGTATTTTCATAACATCGAACACATTATATGAGGAAATTTACCATGATTTAGCAAACAATCTCAAAGTTTATCTCTCTCAATACCATAGAGAACTGAAGTTTAAATTAAACGAGCATTCATCCATTACGATTTCACTTATGAAGGTTGCTTCTAATGCTGAAGTGAATTACCTATTTGAATTGAACAACATGTGCACGACTCCTCTTTGTGTGACTTTAATAAAGAAGAATGTTACCAAAGGTGAATCCGAAGATTCAGATAGAGTGGATCACAATGCTAATGATTTTTGGGACAGAGTGGAGATAACTCAGAAGGATAGTGTGGTTATTCCCGAGACAGTTGATCATCATCATAATCTCGCTATTACACACAAAATTTCGTCAGTAGTTCACGACAACGAGAATGATAATGAATTTACAAATGATGTTTTAATTGCTTTATCCCATCAAGGACATGAGTAGGGCGAGAGCGCAGAGGCTGGATCGAGTGGACCATCATCTAATTCTTCGCGAGTGGTTCCTGGTGATGAGGATTTGTATGTCGAGCAACTATTTGAAACAAAGAAAGATTTGCAACATGTTGTGCATCGAATTGCACTGAAATACAACTTTGAGTTCAAAGTGAAGAAATCAAATAAGTCATTGCTGACGATTGTCTGCGTTGACGACAGTTACCATTGGTGTTCACGAGTGACGATGATGGACATGAATGAATTTTTTATAGTTCACTAGTATACATGGAAACATACTTGTGAAGTGAAAATTCGTCGAAATGATCATAGGCAAGCGTGTGCATAGTTTATTGGTCGATAGATAGTGCAGAAGTATCAGAACCCACTGACGATCTACAGACCTTCAGACATCATTAATGACGTTCGTCAAGAGTACGGAGTGATCATGAGCTACTGAAGGTTTAGAAGGTCAAAGATGTATTTTTGAGGACTTAATGGGCTCGACCGAGGAGAGTTATGCTAAATTGGTCAGGTATTGCCATAACATGGTACAACTAATTCTGGCTCTACATTTTTTATTGAGACGGAGGGCTAGAATTGCTTTAAATTTTTCTTCATGGCTCTTGGAAAGTGTATTCGAAGATTTCGAAATGTGATGCGACCCTTAATTTTAATCGAGGTGCAATTCTGAAAGCTAGATACAGAGGCAAGGTAATAATTGCTACATGTCAAGATGCCAACATCTAAATTTACCTTTTTGCATTCGACATAATCAATAGCGAGAATGATCGTCAATGCGTTGGTTCTTCACAAAGCTAAGGGAAGTAATTGAGAAAGTCGAGGATCTTGCCTTTATAATTGATTGGAGATAATCTATAATAAATGGTATGGCTGAGATTTTTCCCAATGCACATCATAGGTGTTGCATTTACCATATACAAAGCAACCTGAAAACTAAGTATCGGGACAAAGACATCGTTTAATTGTTTAGGAGAGTGGCAGAAGCTTATATTGTCGAAAGGTGCAATAAATTTATGGCGGAAATAGGGATTAAGTCATTTCCAATGTGGGAGTATCTAATAAAAATGGGAATTGAATATTAGGCGAGATCACATTTTCTAGGACGTCGATACAACATTGTACATCAAACAATGCCGAGTCTCTCAATACATTGTTCAAAAAGGGTCGAGAGTTACATATCCTCACAATGATTGAGAACATTCGTAAAAAGCTATAACAGTGGTTTTACGACTGACATGGGTATTAAAGAGTTGCACGAACGTGCTAACCCTAGGTTAGAAGGATAAACTCTTCAAAGTTGCAGAGATTGCGAGAAAGTTGAATGTAGAATCATTGGATGATTTGCAATTCTCCTTGAAATGTCAACGTAATATGGTATACAAGGTGGACTTGATCGATAACACTTGTACTTATAGTCGATTTCAATTGGAGAGTTTTCTATGTGAGTACGAGTCGCGGTGGCTATGTTTAGAGGCTTTTCAGCGAGAGCCTTTTGCTCTCCTTATTACATGGCTGATTATTAGAGATTAGCATACGCTAAGATTATATTTCATATAACAAATGAAGTTGGGTGGGAAGTTTCCGACCATATTCTCCCACTTAATAGTTGTTGCCACTTGGACGTCCACGTACATCTAAAACACCATCTATTGAAGAGTTTCCTCGACCACGTAGGTTAGTAGGTACAGAGTGATAGGGCATACTTGCCAATCTTGTACAAGTCAAATTCCCCTCGATGACAATTAGATCGATGTGTATTGATTTCATTGATAATTGAACAATATTTACAATTTGTTTACAATATTTACAATTATTTGACAAAAAAATAAACAATTAAATTTCGATAGTAACAATTTATTTTACAATATTTAAAATTATTTGACAAATAAATAAAACAATTAAATTTTGATATTTATAGTTATTTGACAAATAAATAAACAATATTCATAAATCACAATTGAATTCATACAAATCGTATGCCAACTTATTTCTCCAATTTTGTATCCAGTATTGATTGATTTCATCAACCTTGTGTGTTATACTTCAAAATTCAATATACTTTATTGCAAATATGCCACAATCACCCCTGCAAGTAAATAATAATGTGTTAGTTCGGTTAGTACTTTGTAGCGAAAAACTAAGTGTTAAAATTAAAAAATTTATAAGTACTTACAATTTCGACTGTCTCGCATGATGGCTAATCTGTCCTGCACAATCACCCTCGCTCATCTACCCATCAAATGAACAATCACAGCCATCGCCTCCAATTCAAACTCGAGCTGACTTGTGCCGACAAGAATGATGGGAGTCGTACGCATATATGCTGGAATCAAGAAAGAAGATCTCCACAGCAAAACAGTGATAATTTGTTATCACTGGAATGTATATATGTGCAAAACCTCCCATGATTTTTCCCAACACTTGGCCACATCCCTATGACCCACTCGAGCATATATTTGGGCACCATGTACTTGTTATCCATAAGTTGGAGTGATTGATTTGGCCAGGAATGTCGAATGATCTGGGATATGATCGAGCTTGATCGCGCAATAAACCCATAGCCATGTCGATGTGCTACATCAAGAAACGCCAATACAAAATAAAGAGAATTATTTCATTTAATAAACCAAAAATGATGTATACATAATAAATAACAAATTGCGATATTACACCTACATCGTCGACGAGCTAGGCACCCAAAGTCGTGACATCGTGAAACCACTTATAGGTGTCAGTGATCGTCCTTTCACCTATCATGCGACTAGCTCTGAAAAAAGAAACAGAAAAATTGTGAAAAAAAGTATATATGAGTTAGCGTAGCTTATTTCACTAAAATCATAAAATACTTACTCGTACATTGCCACTCTGTCTCGAATGCCTTCCACTAGCGAGGCCCACATCCCAAAAGAGATTGGGGTACTTCCTGTCAATGAACGTGCTCCTCTTTACCTCAGTCGTGAAAGGAGAAATGGCGTACTGTGATGGAAATCTCAGCCTCTTATCAATCACCTCCTCCGGTACGTCAACAACACGCTTCTTACCCTCCGTCACGACTGGTGTCCTCTCTTCCTCTGCCCTGGGGCTCGCCTTCTCCCGAGCACATACTCAGCTTCAGGAACCACTACCCCTCCTCCCTGGGGCTTACCATCTCCTCTGTCGTCGAAGCCACCTTTTCATCCCGGGCATGGCTACCTCTTCAGGCATCGGGGCCACCCTCACCACCTTGGGCACGGTGTCACGCTTTTTCTATAACGTGATTTATTCCGCAATTATACGATGTTAAATTTTGTAATATAATAGTAGAGTCAAAGTGTCGAACTCACATGGGTTGTAATTTAATTCCTACCAAGTACTATATTTATCTCAAATTTTAGTTTATCTAGAAAATTCAAATCTCAAGACAATGTTTTTATCCTCAAATAATATGAATGTGTAACAATTTAAATGAAATGAAAACAAATTATAAGATAATTATCAATGTGAGAAAGTCTAGGGATTGATCACCTCACTATCAACAATGTTTTTTTACTTCTATATTTATTTCCATCGATTTTCCTAAATTCTTAGGCAAGAATCTTAGGTTAAATTATATTTCTTCACTCGAGTGCTAAATAGAACCTATTTCTATATTTAAGTTCCAATATCTTTATTTCGAATTAAAGCTATAGAAATTAAATGTGCAGGATTCTTAAATGAGATAAGCCTCAAAGAAATTATACTTTCCCTCGAAACCATAATTTCCTAGGTTATGTTATTATTAGATCACTCCTAAATTTCTCTCTCTCTCTCTCGCTCGCTCTCTCTCTCTCTCTCTCTCTCACACACACACACACACACACACATACTGAAATTTAAAGTATCAAATCATTCAATTATTGATCATGTAATTGAAAGCAGCGAGCAAGAATTCACACAAATAAATTAACGAAAAAATCAAATGAATTATAATAGAATCAAAACATGTCTCAAGTTTAGTTACATCAAACCCTAGATATTGAAATTAGTTCATGACTACTAAAAACAACATATTAAATTCTAAATTAAAGAACATGGAGATGAAAAGAGAATAAGAAAAACTATTTTACCACTTCAATTCTTCTCCAATTCATTGTCTTGTTTTCTCTGGATGATTCCTCCTTTTCCTTGTCTACTAACCTTATTTTCTCCCCTTGAATTAGATCTTCCAGTTTATGTTTATAGCCTCTTAAGATATCAACACGAAATGAAGTTGAGCCGGACTGAAAAAATTATAAAAGCCAATTATTTCTACTTATCGGGATGCGGCGCCTAGAACTGGCCCCGTGTCTTCTGCTTGTTTTTCCAAGTTGGGCGTTGCAGCACCCAGGAGCTGGCGTTGCGGCAACCAGTTTTCTGCCAAATTTTTTTTGTTTCTTGGTCGCCTTTGGCCCAACCGTGGCGTTGTAGCCCCCCAAGTGTCTGCCCTTATTTATTTGCCTCCATCTTCGCCTCTTTTTCACTTTATTTTTTTTCCCATCTCTTCAAGTCCACTTTTATGATCACACGCAGCTCTATCCTAAACTCCAAAATACGCTATTTTTTCAATGTATCTAACCTACAAAAAAATGAACAAACACATCAAAATGCTCAAAAGTGATCAAGAACAAGCCGAAAACTATGTTTTAAAGGTATGAGTCCCACGAGTAATTTACATTCATCAAACACCCCCAAACTTAATTCTTTGCTTGTCCTCGAGCAAACACGGAACAACATGCAAATAAGATTCACAACACATAAATAAGATTCACACACTACCAAAAGATTCAAATGCATATTTGGCTAGATAGCTTGTTTTTATGGTTCAACATTGAAGATGTAGCCCTTGTTTGGGTCACATTCTTTTTTTCATTCTCATTCTTCTACTCATTTTCAACCACACATTCTCCAATAAAATAATATTTTCCATCACATCAATAACTTTTCCTTCTTTTTCAACCACATATTTCCCATCAATCTACTATTCCATTTTCAACCACACATTCTTCAATAAAATAATAATTTCCATCACATCAATAACTTTTCCTTCTTTTTCAACCACATATTCTCCATCACATCAACCAAAAAAATACATTCTTTTGAAAATAATATGCACCAAACGAGGGCGTAATTCATGAATCACTCGAAAGTTATAAACAGCTAAATTCTTGCATTTCCAATGCAGAATGTGTGTGTATGATGAATCAAATACAGTGTATGCGGTCATAGGTCGATTCAATTCCTGACCCTAGAGTCAATTATTTTGTTTCTCCATTCATGGGATTCACACACCCTGAAACTTAATTTCTTTTCACTCTTTTCCCAAGGGCATAATCTAAGATTAGTTATTAAATCACCTTACCCTCTCTCGTTTGGGTAGATATTACTAATTGCAATTCACATATCAATGAATGAGGATACTTCTTATTTTTTATTGCCTCAACCTCCAAGACTACATTAAGTTACTAACCCTTTATCAAAGGTTTAATTCTCTAAAATAAGTGTTTGTGGCTTAATCAAGGCATGTAGTGCCATTGTCTTCGTCTCATGACTCCTAAGTCAGATAATTTAGGACATCAAGTTTTAAACTTTTGCATGCTTAATCACTCGAGTCATAAATGCTACAAAGAGATTGTTAACATTGTCCTCATATGGATCTTTTAAAGTAGCTTCACAATTTTTTTTCTTTTATACAGTGATTAGTGCAATGCCCCTTATAAAACACTCATTCTTGAGAATTTACCCCTAACTTAGGTTTTCACCCAATTTTCATCATATTGGTCTCAGACGATCCATACAAATGTTAGCATATATGGAATTCACATTTATCTCCAAGTTTTCCCACAACAGCTCTACCACCCAAACATCTTAAATTTGGTTTAAAGGTATGGTAATGTTATAAGTTATTTGGATTGACCTTCTAAGGTTGTTAATCCAGTCTATATCATTTATGAATCAACTTATTCTTGTCCAATGCCATATTCAATTCACGTGCATTTATGTTACAATTTTCTGCAAAGGTAAGTAAGACTTCCACTCAAGCACATAACTTATTCATAATTCACAATCAGGCCACTTTTAAAAAATATATGCATCATTGCCAATAAAACTATCCAACCCACACAAGCATACAATTTTTTTTCACACGAGTCACACTAAGGCCAATAAATTAAACACACACAAAAGTAATTAAACCGTTAGACGATAATTATGATAAAGTATCACTCCCCAACTTAGAGAGCACATTATCCCCAATGGAAAAAAGATATAAAAGGGACAGATACCTTAGTAAAAAATCAAATATCCTTGTTGTCATCTGGTGGAGCTTGATTTTGGGAATGAGATGGAAACAACGGTGGTAGTGAAAATGTCAGATCAGGGTGCGTCGAATCCATGACCGCAATGCAAGCATTATGGTATTGAAACTGGTTATAAATGGAAGACTGCAACTGATCCACTATCCTCTGCATTCCTTCCTGCCAATGAGTTATTTGCAAGTCCATAACCTCAAGCTGCTGAATTATTTCCCCTGTAGCATCACTAGTGTGAGGAGGTGGTGGTGCCTGATGAGAGATATGAGAGGAGCTAGGCCTATCCCAAGGCCCCGCGATCTTGTCTCGAAAGTTCCGCGTGAATGCTGGCCGAGAGTGTAACACTTTCTCAAATTCTCGTGTGGTAACTCCCCATTGCATACAAAGATCATGGATTAAGGAGGGATGCCCCAAGCTTTCAATTGTCGACCCGGCTAATATTCGTAGGATATTGTTTTGAATAACTTTCCCAACATCGATAAAGTAACCCTGGTGAATTATAAAATTCAATATAGCCCGCTCCTTCATTGCCTCACTAAAGTTGTTGCTCGGAACCAATTTGACGGATATGAAGTGATGCCAAACTTTATAATTACTCGTCCAACCGAAGGCGGGAAAGTTAGTCACATTACTAGCATTCTGTTTCCATTCGGTACTTTCGCGTGTTAGTGTCTGAAGTAAGATGGCTGGGTTAACCCCATCATCACGCAACCTTGAGTACTCATCATTTGGAATATCACGTATGTGGTAGAAAGAATTGATGGAAACACTATCAAACAGGATCTAGTGACCCCGAACATTTACCTTGAAGTTCTCGTGCTCCTTCGCATTTGTATAAAACCCCTTCACCAAAGGAATGGAAGTCTCACCGAATTGCATAGCAAATTTGTCCCACCCCAGACTCTGTAATTTCTCGGGCAATAAATGTTCAAAATCTCGCTCCGAAATGTAGTTTCGATATATCGCCATCTGTTTAAAACGTTCCTTCTCCTCGGAGCACAAAACGACATCGATCATAAGAAGTGGTAGACAAGAATGTTGTGGTTTTAGTTTCTTATGGGGAGGCATGTTGTATAAGCCCACGAAAGCACTCAAAAATACTGAAGGCAAGCTAAAATATACCAACCAATTCAAGCTTAAGTTATCCTCCTCCGCCAAGTTAGACGACACCGAACACCCAAGTCCAAATCACAAGTCCAATAATCCTGAGGTAAATACCACAATAGCACACAAAAAGTCACTCCGACAATTCCTCAAACACCTTGTAAGCACTATCCCACTAAAACACCAAACACTAAACCCGCAATTTACCAAAGCCCTTATGAAACCACACCCTCAAACATCCAAGTACTTACTCAAATTCACTAACAAAAATACAAGAACCGGCCATGGAGGAAGTTATTAAGAAAATTGAGAGAAGGGTAAAAGAAAACAAACTTGGGTTGTAAAATAGTTATGTAAGCACTGAGAAATTTTGGTGTGGGGGAGAAGACAAGAGGAGAGAGAGTGGAATCCTAAAGAAGATGGAGAGGAAGAAAATTGTAGAAGAATGAGAGGACAAGACTATTGGGAAAGGAGGGAAGGAACAGAGATGAGAGAAAAAAGAAATTAAGTAAATGGGGAAAAAGGGGGGCTTCCCTCTTTTTTTAGAATGTCGGGCGTAGTAGTACCCAATTTACTGTAAAAAAAGAGTTTTTTACTTAATTTTTTTACGTGCAAGCTCCATTGTGGCCCGTCCCCATAGTCATCTAAGTCCAGTGCGCCTCACTTGAGAATGTACCTATAAAAATACAAACACAACGTTACTAACCTAACCAAAATGGGAAAGATCCTGTAGAAAGAATTGAAAACTAAAATAAAGGTATAAAACTTGGGTTGCCTCCCAAGAAGCACTTTTTTAACGTTATTAGCTCGACGAATATGTAGATCTAAGTTGGCTCTCCAACGGTAATTTCTTCCACATCTCGTTCTTCTTCACAGTAATAATGTTTGAGTTATTGACCGTTTACCTTAAATATAGATCCATCATTGCTTATCAATTCCACTAAACCAAAGGGGAACACCTCATGGACTATGAATGGTTTTGACTACCGTGATCTTAGCTTGCCCGAAAAAAGTTTTAAGCGAGAATTGAATAGAAGAACTCGTTCTTCTTGTTTGAATTCTCTCCTTAAGATACTCTTGTTGTGCCACAGCTTGGTTCGCTCCTTGTAGATTTTTGCATTCTCATAAGCTTCCTGACGGAACTCATCCATTTCATTCAACTGAAACAACCGTTGCTCTCCCGCTGCTTGCAAATCCAGATTCAACTTGCGAAGTGCCCAATCATGTGGAAATATTTGTGTAATGGTGTATGGACCAGACCACCTTGATCTCAGTTTTCCTGGAAACAGCTTTAAGCGAGAATTGAACAGCAACACATGCTGCCCCACAAGAAACTCCCGTCTCTGAATATGCCTGTCATGAAACTTCTTGGTTCGCTCCTTGTAGATTTTTGCATTTTCATACGCTTTGTTTGAAATTCATCAAGCTTGTCGAGTTAAAATAATTGTTGTGCACCCGCTAATGTCATATCCATGTTCAATTTCTTCACAGCCCAATAAGCTCGATGCTTCAATTCGACTGGTAGGTGACATGCTTTTCCAAATACCAAACGATAAGGTGACTTTTCAATTGGTGTTTTGAAAGTTGTTCGATATGCCCAAATGCTTTGTCAAGTTTATGAGCCCAATCATTGCGGTTGGTGTTCACTATTTTCTCCAATATTTGGTTAATCTCCATGTTGGAGACTTCTATTTGTCCATTGGACTGGGGATGTTAAGCAAGTGCTAGTTTGTGCCTGACATTATATTTAGCTAAAAGGGAATTGAAAATTTTGTTACCAAAATGTATACCTTCATCACTTACTATTGCCCTAAGCGTACCAAATTATGTGAAGATGTTTTTCTACAAAAACTTCAAAACTACATTTGCATCATTTGTTAGTGTAGCAATGGCCTCAACCCATTTAGAGACAAAGTTGACTGCAAGAAAGATATATATCTGGCCAAAGGACGGTGGAAGTAGACCCATAAAATCTATACCACACACATCAAATAATTCCACCTCGAGCATATTAGTCAATGGAAGCTTGTAACACCTTGAGATATTCCTAGTACGTTGACAACGGTCACATGTCTTCACAAGGTTATAACAATCCTTGAAAAGAGTTGGCCAATAAAACCCTGACTATAATACCATAGAGGCAGTGCGAGTAGGACCGAAATGACCTCTATAAGATTAGGAATGACAATGCTCATAATCAGTTTTTTCTCCTTTACCGGGACACACCTCCTAATCATCATATCCGCACATTTTCTAAAGAGAAGTAGATCATCCCATAGATATGACTTGACATCATGTAAGAATTTATTCTTTTGGTGAGAATTCAAGTTAGGTGGTATCTTTCCACAAGCCAAGTAGTTTACAAAATCAGTATACCACGGGATTCTTGGTAAAACTGCTAACAGAAACTCGTCATGAAAAGATTATTGAATCTGAGTGTCATTTATCACCTCTTCATTCTCCAACCTTGAAAGATGATCAACAACCACATTTTCACTGCCTTTCTTATCCCGAATTTCTTCATCGAATTCTTGTAACAACAAAACCACCGAACTAAGCAAGGCTTAGCATCTTTCTTTTCAAATAGATATCGGATCACTGCATGATCTGTGTAGATGAATACTTTGGTGCCAATTAGATTAGACCTAAACTTCTCACAAGCAAAGACAACTGCTAACATCTCTTTCTCTGTTGTAGTGTAGTTTAATTGAGCTCATTCGAGGTTTCACTAGCATAGTGAATTGCCCGAAAAATCTTCACATCTTTGTTCAAAACTACTCATACTGCATAATCACTGGCATTACACATTACTTCAAATGATTGACCCCAATTCGGTGCTATCATAACTGGAGTTGTAACCAGTTTCTCCTTTATTTCTTCAAATGCTTTGAGATGGCCATCATAAAAAAAAAAGTTGTGTCTTTCTCCAAAAAATTGCGAAGAGGTTTGGTAATTTTTGAGAAATCTTTAATAAATCTCCTGTAGAACCTAGTATGACCCAAGAAACTCTAAACTCCTTTGACATTAGTGGGTTGTGGTAGCCTTACTATAGTATTTATCTTAGCTCCTTTGACATCAGTGGGTTGTGGTAGCCTTACTATAGTATTTATCTTAGCTCCGTCGACTTTCAATCCCTTTGCTGAAACATGGTGGCCTAACACAATTCCTTATTGTACCACGAAATGACACTTCTCCCAGTTAAGACTAAATTCTTTTCTTTAGAGCGTTGCAACACTAAAGAAAGATTGTGAAGGCAATTATCAAAAGAAATACCAAAAACAGAAAAATCATCCATAAATACCTCTATGATTTGCTCTACCATGTCTGCGAAGATAGCCATCATACATCTCTGAAAAGTGATCGAAGCATTGCATAATCCAAATAGCATCCGCTATAAGAAAAAGTCCCATATAGGCATGTGAATGTCATCTTCTCCTTATCCTCTGGTGCTATCACAATCTGATTGTAACCAGAATAACCATCAAGATAACAATAATGAAAGTAGCCCGCTAGTTTTTCCAGCATTTGATCAATGAATGGAAGTGGAAAATGATCTTTTCTAGTTGCTTTGTTCAACTTTCTATAATCAATGCAAACTCTCTAACCAGTCACTGTTCTCGTAGGTATCAGCTCGTTGTTGTCATTCTTGACTAATATTATTCCACATTTCTTTGGTACCACCTGAACTGGACTAACTCATGCACTATCTAAAATGGCAAATATAATCCCTACATTCAGTAGCTTGAGTATCTCTGCTTTTACCACTTCTTTTATAGCTAGATTTAGTCTCCTTTAATGTTCAATAGACGGCTTGTTAGAGTCTTCCATGAGGATTTTGTACATGTAAATGTAGGACTTATCTTCTTTATATCAGCTATAGACCAACCCAAAGCGACTTTATATTCTCTTAGCACTTTTAATAACTTATCCTCTTTATCCTTGGTCGGTGAGGAAGAAATGATCACCGTAGATGTAGAGTTCTCCTCCAAAAACTCATATCAAAGTTGCTCTGGAAGTTGCTTCAGTTCAGATTTACTATTTTCATTACCCTTACTGTCATCTAAGTCCACTGCATGCCGAATATCTTCAATCTGTGATGGATTGTCAACTGGCGAAGATTCAAGAGCCAATATGTAATCAACTAAGTCCTTGTTTCTTGTGTAACCTCCAGAAGTGTCAATATCATCCTTTGTTGCACTAAACATCATACAATGCTCCTATGGGTCTTCAATGAATACTTTTCCTTCCTTCAGACATAATCAATGAAGTCAATTCCATGGCAAGTATCGGTGTCATTCGAAAATCTCACTGCTTGGTAAATATTGAACATCACTTCTTCTTCATTTACTCTTAAAGTCAAATGCCCTCATTGTACATCGATCAAGGCTCATTCAGTTGCTAAGAATGGCCTACCCAGAATCAATGGAACCTCCTTATCTTCTTCCACATCCAATACCACGAAGTCAGCAGGGAAGACGAATTTATCAACCGTTACCCAAATTGATTGTTGTACCATATGTATCAATATGGGTTTAGTTCGAAATTATTTGCGACAATAGCCGGGCGTGCAATACCGAAATAGTTGTCATTAACCACTAGCCCGACATATTCCCGAATAACCCGTTGTTGGTTGTTTTCAATAGCTGCTCTTGCTTCTTATTCTATCGTTGCTTCACGTTCATTTTTTTTGTATACCCCTGAAAAAGCCGAATGTGCATTCTGGTTCAGGATCAACCGGTAATAATTCAAGATTCCCAGCTTTTTGCATACACGGCTGAAATTAACAAATCAAGAAACTATCAAAGATATAAAAAAAATTAAAAATATAAGTTAAAATAAAAGCTAATTGGTAATAATATTAGTAAAAATTAAATATAACATTCCCGACAACGGTGCCAAAACTTGTCACGCTTTTTCTATAACGTGATTTATACCGTAAGTGTACGGTGTCAAGTTTTATAATATAATAGTAGAATCAAAGTGTCGAACCTACAGTGATTGTAATTAAATCTACCAAGTACTACATTTATTTCAACTTTTACTTTATCTAGAAAATCCAAGTCTCAAGTCAATGTTTTTATCCTAAAATAATATGAAAGTGTAACAATTTAAATGAAATGGGAAAAAAAAAATTATAGGAGAATTATCAATGTGAGAAAGCATAGAGATTGATTTCACCTCCCTATCAACAATGTTTTTTTTACTTCTATAGTTATTTCTATCTGTTTTTCCTGAATTCTTAGGCAAGAATCTTAGGTTAAATTCTATTTCCTATCTCAAGTGCTAAATAGAACTTATTTCTATATTTTAATTCAAATATCTCTATTTCGAATTAATGTTATAGAAATTGAATCGCATATTCCTAAATGAGATAAGCCTAAAACGAATTACACTTTCTCTTGAAACTTATAATTTCCTAGGTTATGTTATTCTAGATCACGCCTAAATGTCTCTCTCTCTCTCTCTCTCTCTCTCTCTCTCTCACGTACCGAAATTTAAGGTATCAAATCATTTAATTATTGATCAGGTAATTGAAAGCAATGCGCAATAATTAACACAAATAAATTAACGGAAAAATCAAATGAATTAACTATAATAGAATCCAAACACGTCTCAAGTTTAGTTATATCAAACCCTAGATATTGAAATTAACTCATGACCACTAAGAATGACATATTAAATTCTAAATTAAAGAACATGGAGAAGAAAAGAGAATAAGAAAAACTATTTTGCCGCTTCAATTCTTCTCCAATTCGTTGTCGTGCTTTATCTTGATGATTGCTCATTTTCCTTGTCTCCTAAGCCCTTTTTCTCCACTTGAATTAAGTCTTCCAGCTTATATTTATAGCCTCTTAAGATATCAACAAGGATTGAAGTTGGGGCGGGCCGAGAAAATTATAAAAAACAACTATTTCTACTTCTCGAGATGCCCAGAATCGGCGCCACGTCTTCTGCTTATTTTTCCAAGCTGGGCACTGCAGCACCTAGGAGCAGGCGCCACGATGACCAACTTTTTGCCAAATTTTTTTTGTTTGGCGCATAAGTTTCTGCCCCATATTTATTTGCATTCGTCTTCCCCTCCTTTTCACTTTATTTTTTTTTTCACCTCATTTTCAAGTCCACTTTTATGATCACACGTGGCTCCATCCTAAGCTAAAAAATATGCTATTTTCTTCGATGTATCTAACCTACAAAACAACATGAACAAACACATCAAAAGTGCTCAAGAACAAGCTGTAAACTATGTTTTAAAGGTATTAGTTCGATGATTAATTTACACTCATCACACGCCACTTCTCATCTTCTCCTTATTCACCACCTCTACCGTCCCCATTGGGTACACCCCCTCCCACTCCACAGATAAAAAATCATTCGAATGCGTCATCATATGTCTATAATAGTACATGACCCCGATCTCCGTCGCCCCGTCTATTACTCATCATATGCCTGCTATATCACCTCGGAAAACTGAGACATCACCCTGAAGTTCTGCTACATGGCTTCGTAGTAGTGCAACACCATGGAATAAACTTGATACCCCTATATTCATTCCTTGTCGTAGTGCCCCTATCTTCTCTCGTATCGCGTACATCTTCTCCATCATCTCTCGTCGTAACACCTCTACCTCATCTTATATCTTACCCACCTCATCCTCCATAAATCCAATTAGGTGGACATACAAATCATGAAAATACTAACTCTGACCGTGTGCAAGATATCCACAGGGGAGGTACCTGGATGGAGGAGAAGGAGATCTCATCAGCGGATGTGATTCCATTGGCGAAGGTGATCCCATAGACGGAGGTGATCATCAATCAATTGGACCGCGCTCCTACACAAATAACAACATTAAAAATTATCAACTTAATTAAAATAGGCTAACTCATACAAAACGGTAATCAACAAATTATATCCAATTCACATACCCTGACCGCGCTCCTACACAAATAACAACATTAAAAATTATTAACTTAATTAATTAGGCTAACTCATACAAAATGGTGATCAATAAATTATATTCAATTCACATACCTAACCTGGGTCCAAGATGGAATCGAACATCTAGTCGTGTCGAGTAAGTGGATGGCTAATTGCTACACAAAATCTCGACCCTCTTCCTTCGTCGATGACATTAACTCAGTTAGAAGTTTAAGCCAACATATTGACAGTTCAACTAGTTAATTATCATGTGCGAAATTTTTGAAACGACTTGAGGAGGGCTGCAAACTGTGTTAGGACTTCAAGCTGACAATTGTGTAACATTCACCTAGGGCTCGTCGAGGAGGGCTACTAACTATTTTCCAGATGTACATCCGTCTGCTCGAGATGCTCGTCATGATGCATCCGATGACAGCATGTCTCCCCTTGCCTAGAAACGGGATACCCAAGAGGGGGACAATCTCATATGCCCAGATATGCAAAATATACAATATTTATATATAGATTTATTATAAAAAAAATTTTAACGTTGATTATGTTAAACATTTACCTGTACAGTCAGGGGCAATTCATAAGTATAGTACTTACTTATGGACCCCTTAGGTTTCCGGTGTGATCTGGTGAAGACATGAACGGTGTCTTCAAAATACCTCTGACCCTAAGGGTAGTTTTTCAAGGCATTGATGTCGTCAACAACTTTCAAATAGAAAAGGTCGATCGCAATCTTCTTGTGATGACACCTCAACACACTTTCAAAGATGTACACAAGTTCTAGCTTCAATCTGTCCAACTTCTAATCGCACTATTTGATTGCGTCGATCAACTGCAGTAGAAGCACCGTCCCATGTCCCTGAAAATACATCTCATGTAGGCTATTGCTTCTTTGGGTACCGTCCATAGCTGCTTTGGTGCCCGCTATTCTCAGTCCAGTCACGATGGCAAACTCAAACAGGAAGAAAGTAGCGACCTTGCCCCCGAGATCAAAGTGAAGGGCATTGCCGTCGACTGACCTAAGCTGACGATATAGTAACGCATCAATAGTCTATCAAGAGTATTGTACCTTTCTTAACTGATACATGGGCCACATGAAGGACTGTCATAGGATTTCTGCGTGTTCATCATCCAGCAACTCCAACACAGGAGTAAAACTGTCAAATCTACTATTCCATGTACATTTTCCTGCCATCTGTCTCAACTCCACAACTAGATGATACTACATCCTGTAAAAATTCAAATATTAGAACCTTCAAGAATAGATAATGCAATAAGCATAATTTCAAAATATTAAGTCAATCGAATTACAAATAAAAATAAAAAATAATAATAAATTAAAGAAAATAATAAAATATAGAAAATTAAGAATTAAAAAGAATTTTAAGCTGAAAAAAATATTAAATTAAAAATAATATAAATATTATATAATTAAAAATAGAAAATTAAATTTTATCATAAAAATAAAATAATTTTAAATTAAAAAAATGAAAAATGGGCATTTGGGCCGATTGATTAAAACAGTCGGAAAAAATAATTTTCAATCAAAAAAATAAAGAATTAAGAAGTTTTAAAATTATTTCCAAAATTATAATAAAAAAATTGAACAAAAGGAACTTATGAAAATTAAATAAATAATATAAATAATATTTAATTAAAATTGAAAAATTTAATTGACAAAGAATATAATTAAAATTAAGAAAATTAAATTTTACCGTGAAAGGAAAAGAATTAAGAATAATTTTAAATTAAAAAAATGAAAAAAAAAAAATTGGGATGACCGATAAACAGTCGATACAAAACTGACTAAAATAGTCGGCCAAAATGGGCAATTGTTCCTACTGAAACAATCGACCCAAAAGGCCAATTGTTAAACAATTGATTGGGTCGACTGTTTCTCGTTGGAAATGGCGAGTTAAGGTGCAAAATTTCAAAAAAAAAAAAAAGAAAAAGGAAAGAAAAAAAGTACATAAATCTCTACCATACCCAATGGTCGGCGTTGGGTTTGATTATGAGGGTGCTTCGATTGGATCCCAATTGTCGACCGTGTGAGTAATTTTTAATTTATTTTTGCTTCTCCATCAGGTTGTGAATGTTGGTAAAGAGGGTATTTTTGGGTTTTTGTATTTAACTTACCCTATTATACATTTTAACTTTTTTTTTTAATGGTCAAATGCTAGTATGGAATTATAGCCGGGTCAATGAACCAATTCCTTGTATTTCCTAGTAATATTTGGCGTGTAGGAATTTCAAGTTCTAACGGAGTCAAATGATGTCTCGCTAAAATGAAAAAAGTTGGACAATCGACATAATTTGAAGCTAATGGTGGTGCAAAGCTTGTCAGCCTGTGTATTTGGAAGGTTGCCTTGGGGCCCGTATCGAATCGGCAGTTCGTCACATGAGCAATATCCGATCCTGTTATGAGATTGACCGGTGCGATTAGCAAGTCTAGCCGATTATTATGCCTAGACCCGATGATCAGTGTACAACTTAAATTATAGAGCGAATTTTACTTTTATCGGCTCATGCATCAACCCACTTGAATTACAAGTTGGTTCACGGGTCATTTTTTTCGAGTCAATTTGAGGCGAATGTCTGACCTTTGATACGAACATTTGAAGCTAGTAAGTGAATGTTTTTATTTTCAACGTTTTGAAAGATGTGCTTTTAAGAGAGACAAACAATGTTAAAGCATGTCAATTGTCTTACTCAACGATATGATGATCACAACTGTTATATATCTCGTGATTGTGTAAACAAAGTACGTTTGCGGATATGAAAAGCTATCACCATCTCTTAATTCTTAATCGGGAATTACAGTTCGTCCTAGGGGTGTAAGCGGTCCGGTTTTACCGGTTTTTGACAAATTTTCAAACCAAACCGTTTAAACCGGTTTGAGAAAAATCCAAATCTAAACCAAACCATTTTGACCGGTTTGAAAAAAACTCAAACCTAAACCTAACGGTTTGGTCCGGTTTTAAACCGCCGGTTTCGCCGTATATTTTTTTGTCCGTCTACTTTTATGACATTAATTCATTGAATTCAATATATATTTATATCTTACTAG
>CAIGRO010042713.1:0-17027 GCA_903798355.1 Fraxinus baroniana | reverse complement strand
CCCAAAACATATCACCGCTCACCCACACACATAGATCCGCCACCCACACACAGATCTGCCTCCAAACACACAGAGATCAGCCACCCCCCACAAATAGCGCACACCCACAGCACATCCTCGCACTCCCACTGTACTGTCATTCTATCACTTAAAAAAAAATGGTAGCAGATCGACGCTGCTGTGCGACACAGCAGCGCGACGCTGCTGTGTCACACAGCACAGCTGCTGTGCTATGCGACACAACGACGACTCCGCTGCTACGACGCAACAGCTTGGCGACGCAGATGGGGGGTGGGGGGAAGAAAGGGAGAAGACGGGATGGGGGATGAGAGAAAGAGGAGATGAGGGAGAAGGGGTGGTGGAGGCTGGAGGCAGTGGCGACGGGAGGTGGTGGCGGCGTGTGAGAGAGGGATGAGATATGAAATGGATTAGGGTTTGAATAGGATGTTATATTTAATATAAAATTGGTGGGGGTAGGTAGTGGGGTGGGTATATAGATTAATTTAATTTAAAATATTATTATTAACATTAATTGTGAAATTAAAACATGATTTTTTATTAAATAAAATAAAAATCTGATTTTAAAAAAAATAAAACTAAACACCTGATTTAGTGTAATTTCCTCATAAATAAGACCACTTGGCCCTCTTTAGACCCGTCTAAAGTGACATGATTCTAAGATTAGTCAATCTTAGCAATAAGGGTATGTTCTCTTTGCCCTTTTTACAATGTTTTCTGTTTTCGATTTTTCAAAATAGTGAAGACACGTTCTCTTTTCTATTTTCGAAAACGCATTTTTGAAAACAAGTTTAAAATTTACAAAAAAATCCAAAACGACAAATTCGTTTTGAATGTTTTCAATTATATCTTGGTCAAAGTTCTCAAAACCCGTTTTCATTGTTTTCAGTTACTATTACCCCTAACCACCACCATTGCCGCCTGCAAAACACCACCAACCATCGTCACTGCCGTCCCAACATCACCCCAACCACCACCATCGTCGGAACCACCATCACAACCACAACATCACCCCTAACTAACACCATCGTTGCCAGAACTACCACCACAAGAATCGCCACCACACAATACACCACCACCACATGGTGCCACTATCACCACCATCACCAACCACAGCCGCCGCCGCCACCACCACCACAAATTTTCAATTTTCAACCTTAAGTTTACCCATAAAATCAGCGAGCTGTGGTTGAAATTGAGCTTGACCCATGGTTGGGTTAGGTGTGCTAGAGGGAGAGAAAAGTGATCCATGTGGTCCGCGACCATGGTTTGAACGGATGTCGTCGGAATCATAGATTTTTTTGGACTACACGAAATAGGATCACGACCTTCATTTTGATTAATTGTTGTTTGGACTAAATTGAGGATTGTTTTTTAGTCGCTCGGAGGTGGGCAGTCGACCGATGGTGGACCACGATGAAGACGGCGGCTGGAGGATAGGGTTCCGGCAGGTTACAGAGAGGAGGGGAGAAGAGAGAAAGAGAGAGACGAGTAGGAAAATTTAGGGGAGAAAGTATGCATTTTGAGATTTTTTATCTTTCAGATTTTATTTATTTTTAAATGGAAACAAAAAATCATGTTTTCAACAGTCTTAAAATAGACACTCAAAACACAAAATAAAAAATGAATTCAAAACTAAAAACGCAAAACTAAAACACGAAAAGAACAACCCCTAAAAATTTACATAACATTGTGATCGAATGAGATCCAATTCGATGGATATTGAACCAAACACCGATTAGTCATACTCTCTACGTGAAATGTATTCTTCCATGCTTCCATATAGATTATATTCATCAAAATCTTATGATTTCTAATTCTCTTAACATTTTAGTTTTATAATTATTATGAGTTTTAACTATTTCTAACTGATCATACCAATATGTGCATATCCCGAGCACATGGCAGCTCGAGGTCCCATCTAACCAGGAACATGGGGACCTCCTCGGGCTAGCATCCTCGGTTTCCTCCTCAAGGATGGTATTTCCCCCAGCGGCTAAGGACTTCCTTGAAGTTATGACTTTCCAAGAAATTCAAGTCTTGTCGTTAATATGCTACTTCATCTTGAAATGACTCTACCACCAGAGTACTATCTTAATCCAAACACTTGGGTAATACAAAATCAATCAAGTTGCAACTTCTAAGCATGTTAGAACTCCTAAGGACTTCAACAGTGTAATCCTGGCAAGAATGTATTAACTACCTCTATAAATACAGCACTCCAATTTATTATCAATGCACGTTTTACATAATTTTTAGCACATTTTTTTTTTTTTGCAAATTCTCTTTGACTTATGCATCGGAGGAGCGGCGATGACACACATCGACGCTTTTGTTTCAAGTCCCAAAAGATCTCCTTCATGCTCATTCTCAATCGTTCAGCTCGAAAATCAACATGTACGATTTTTGGTAGCATCATTAACCCTTATACAAGTAGATAAATTCTCTTACCACTCATTCCATGTTCTTTTTTTTGCCTTGTTCAGTCCTTCATATTTAGTGATAATTTTTATATTTTTTTTTGGAATACGATAATATCTAAAAAATAATAACACAATGGGTGTGTTCAATAGAGATTAAAATCGGATTAAAACTGAAAAACTAGCCGTTATTATTGACTTTTATTAGACGAGTGAAACCTAATAACGACTATATTTTCAATTTTAATTCAATTTTAAGCGTACCAAACAAGCTCAATATTTTTTTTGAAAAAAAATAAAGGTATCATGTTTACTTTGCAAATTTCCCTAAAATTTTAATGTCATCTCTATCAAAGGCTGCCCTTGTTTGATTCCCTTTAAAACATAATTATATAATTTTCATACTCATTTTCAATCACACATTCATATAATAAATAATGATCATCAAACAAGAGCTCAATAACATTGCAGCACATTATTGAGAAACTCCATGTTTTGATTACATCCTATCGTTTGTTTTTTTAATTAGCAGCTAATCCATCACTAAATTATAACTTATTAACGTATTTTACATCTATTATTTTAGTGAATGAAGGTGGAAATCAATTATTTACATGTTTCACATTAATTGGGTGCATAAAAAGAAATTAAAAGATATGTTCAAGTGTGCTGCCACATTGTTCTCGTGTTGTCGTGTAGTATGAAGAATTGAACATATTTCTACTGTTGGCATCACATGCGGTGTTTCTTCTTGGTGGGGTGAGGACAATCTTAATGTTAGCTGTATACAATGGAACCAAGACCCTCCTTGCTCTTGAATACGAATATGATTTGGCATGTTTAGCTTTATGAGAAACATCATATCTGGATCCAACTCCTCGAGAGATCACTATTGCCTTGATTTAGCTTATCCAATCTCTTTCAAAGGATTTGAAATCCTGTTCGAAAATGAAACCAATGAAAGTTGCCCAGCTCGATTAGCCATACCCTTAGTAAGTCAACATCCTACTCCGGTCAATGTTTACCCAAATTCTTACATTACTTTACACATTGGAAATTGCAAACTATAATAATAAAGTTCGTGATTGAATGCTTTGGCATTTGGAAATAATTTTTTTTAAAATTATTATGGCAGCACCACTAATATTCAACACCAGTTAAGAGACCAATCTAAGATAGTGAAGTTCATTAATTCATCGTCCAATGAATGTGCTACCATGTTAAAATTTGTTGGGGAAACCAAATATTAAGGGTCACTTTGATTGGCAAATGTGGAAAGACTTTCCAATTCCATGTAACTTGAAAAATAAAAACCTAAATACCCCATAAGAATGCATTTTCCATGAAATTGATAGAAAAAAAAGTTTAAACTGGTTGTACCTTAAAATTAGAACTTCATTTTTACTTTCGTATCAAACAGCCAAAGTACAAATTGAATTCTTTGGATGTTACATTATCCATGAAATTTAAACCAATCAAACGGACCCTAAAAGGATTCCGACAAAAGTTATCAGTTAGTCAATATAGTTTTTTTCTGTCTTCAGTAGACTAAGAGAATGAACTGCAAAGGCTGCTCCTCTACGCTCTAGAGGCTACATATTATATTCATCTAGAGAAGTTGTATAGGAGAGGGGTCGTATTTCTTGTGGAAAAGCATCTTAAGCACTGAGTCGAGTTAAACGGGAGTTTTCTTCATAACTTCGAAAGCAAGCAAAGCATAACATTTCATAAAATATGCACGTCTTACACTGCTAAGCCAACATACCAGATGGGCGTTTGAAAGGAGCTTCAACGGCATTCTCGACTTCTTGCTTTGTAAGTGGTAACACATCCCCACAGAAGCAAAACTTCACTGGCAGCTTTTAAAACTCTTTAGCTGCATAGTACAAATCAAATATGTCACGAGATTTATCGAGTAAAAAGGGAATAAGAAAATTAAAATATTTTTATCGTTCATCCACAGATGGTCTTGACTTTTTATGGAATGAACGAAAAAGGATGGTGAATAACCTAGCCCTAGATAGGGGAAAAAAACCTACAAAATTAAGAAATGTTTTCTTGCGACATTCTTGATTTGAATGTGAACTCTGCTTCAAATGAAGGGTAGCATGGGCAAAAAAGAACAGAATAAGTGTTAAGATTTGAGATTCCATATTAAAAGGCCAACCTTGTTAAGTGGAGTGGTTTGAACCCTTATAAATTGGTCTATATTTTCATCTTTATTAGATGTGGGATTTTATCCCTTAACAATAAAGAACGAGAATCAGGCTGCCTTGGGTCGAAAATGCTCAAAGTTTCATTTCGCAAAACATGATCCACGCAGGAACACAGAAATGATATGCCTAAGAGATTTTAAACTACCAAACTTAGTCCCTGGACCCTCTTTCTATTTGAGCATATCTTGATTAATGCAGAAAACCAACTAGTGGTCAATTCTTTTCACCAGATCAAAATTGATGAAAATGGCTTCTTGCAGTTGAAATCAACTAATAGCATCAAGTGTTTTAGGAAACTAACAGGCAAGAATAGAGGGAGGAGAGTACCACAAGTTGAAAGTTATCCAAACAGGAATTACAATTAGGGGGAGAAAATGGGAACACAAATTGGAGTCAATATAGCATCNATGGCTTCTTGCAGTTGAAATCAACTAATAGCATCAAGTGTTTTAGGAAACTAACAGGCAAGAATAGAGGGAGGAGAGTACCACAAGTTGAAAGTTATCCAAACAGGAATTACAATTAGGGGGAGAAAATGGGAACACAAATTGGAGTCAATATAGCATCTTTTCTATGTACGTAGCGTAGTAGTATTTTACTGCTCAACCTTTAGCCCCGTTTGTCACTCATTATTTCAATTTTTTTTTTCTATATATTCATTTTCAACCACACATTCACACAATAAAATATTCTACACGTAAATCCAAAATTTTTCCAAAATTTTTAACTACGCATTCTCCAAATATTCATTATTAAAAAAATGTGTTTTTCAAAAAAAAATGGCCACCAAAATATCAACAGACAGGTCACGATTTAGTCAAGACATGGAGTCGGTCAAACTTCTTAACCTTTTCAAGCTATGGAAATTAAAAGGTAGATAGCACAAAACGTTTCTACCTTTCAATAATATTGTGCAAAACGTCAATACCTTTCATTTTTTAGCATTTTCACCCCTACCTTCCACCTGTTATTGGGCAAAAGGTCCTTTTTATCCATTTTTTTCAATAAAAGACAATTTTACCTCTTATTCACCTATAGATCCACATAGCACCATCTTTCGGCCATCACGCTCATTGGACTCCACCACCATCAACCTCGCTTTACTCCCCCACCATCCTCCCCCACACGAATTTGAAGATTGTAGCACTTAGGACCCACCAATTTTGGTCAGATGGCTCTCTCCGTGCATCGTGCTCGTGGAGAGTTTTGAACCAGAAATTAAAACGATTGGGGAAAAATTGGTTCAATTAGATTCATACACATTGTCGTTTGAGTTAGTTGATGGTTCAATTAATACCAAATTGGGAATTTAGTGTTGTGGGATGCATGAATTGAAGGAGAAGAGTTTTGCAAAATGAACGTCGCCACTGCTGAATGTCTATATTACACTAGAATGATTTTAGGCAGATTTGATTGATGTGAGGCCATGTTTAAGTTCATCGAGGTGAGGGGTAATCGTTGATGGTGCCAAAATTGGGGTTGTCGTGAAAGGTTGTATACGACAATTTGGTATTTTAGATTGCAAATGTGACTGTTTTCGACAGATTTTGTAACCAATACTGTGGGAGAGGATGTTCTGAAGAGTGAAATGAAACTAATGGTGGTAGAGTTCGACGGGCTTGGTAGCTAGAAGGTAGTGTTATGTAGATCTATAGGTGGCGGCTTGATGGGATTGTAAAAGCGGTTCCCTTGGAGAATTTAGGACTAATCTGTAATATTTTGAAAAAATTTAGAACTATGATTGCAATTAGTTGTTTTTTTTTCTTTTTGTTTCAATTGAATAGAAGGGTAAAATTGCCATTTTATTGAAAAAAAATGGTTGAAAATGACGATTTGTGCAATGAAATGTGAAATGTAGGGATGAAAATGCCGAAAAATGAAAGGTATGGACATTTTGTGCTATTTACCCAAAATTAAATACTAAAACTTTTAACAATGTCCATTTTTTTTTTTTGTTTAACAGGTTAAATGAAAGTCTTCAGAAAATTGGAAAAAATGGTTGGAACGTGGAAGTGAACCACACATACATTTCAGTTTAAGCTCAAAAAGGGGACTAGGACCACAAAATAGACAAACTGCAAAGTAGTCGCAACATTTGCCATTTCCCTTCCTCCGTGCCAAAAAGGTTCGGCACAAGTTGAATGCAATTGAAAGGAAAGGACAAGTTCATAAAATAATAGCACCCTAAGTGTGTTTGATGCACATTAAAATGAGAGAATTCATTTTTTTTGAAGTGATGTGATGAGAAATATGTGGTTGAAAAGGAAAGAAAAGTTATTGATGTGATGGAAAATATTATTTTATTGAAGAATATTTGGTTAAAAATAAGTAGAAGAATGAGAATGAAAAAAATAATGTGAAACAAACAGGGGAATCAATACAAAAAGGAGTCTTCGATCAGTATGAATTATCTACAGGTTATCGTATATCCTAGCAAGGAAATCATAATTAACCAAAAAGTAAAGAAAACAAAATCACTTTATCCCGGCAAAAAGATCATAACTATACCTGGCCAAATGTACTTAATAATTGTCATAAGATACTTTTCTCTTTTCCCTCAAAATCTACGTTCCTCACGATCAATTTCGACCTCCTTCGGTCAGTGTTTTGTGTACTAGTTCATCCTCTTTAGCATGATAAAGTTGCAACAAGGGGGCATACCAACCCGAAACAGCTACCCTTGGAGAGAAAATTAAATGGTAAAACAAAGGAGAGGAAGGTAACATACAAGCACATATAAACACTATAATAACATGCAATTGATGTATACTAAAACACAGCGATTACGCATATTACATGCCTAAACCTGCAAGCTGGTCTTAAATAACATAACATAGTTTTGCACATAGCTCACAATTTGGCAAATCTTGAATGCCTAGAGCAATTGACACTTTAATGGACAAATAAATTGGGCTTGCCTTGCTAAATTAGCAACATTGACTCAAAAAAATTTCAGTCCTGACATCATACATTAGTCGCTATTAATTACTTCTGATCGAGAAAATATTTGGGTGTCAAATAATAATTCCCTTCAGCAATTATTTAACATTTTCTTCAACTAGATTTAATCTATAACACCAGTTCATAGCATCAAGAAATGCCTTTCACAAGCCCAACCTGGATCAACAGCTATCAATACTTATTCATGCCAATTGAACACTTCACTCTGAAAGCAACAAGTGAGAATGAGAAAATAAGTACAATGAATAATCATTGTCATAATTCATTTGAACCCTTATGCATTTAAATAACATTCAATGAAAAACCCATACCAGTCTCCTCATCATACTTGGACTTCCACCCCTCACACCTGTTGTACAGATCCATGCAAACATTCACTGCTGTATTGACAGAATAGAACTCTATGAAACCAAAACCTATCGAAACATTCTTCCATTTTTCAGATACATTTTCTCCTACGAAAGAATAAATTAAAACGTGAACTAGGAGCATTAATGAAAACTGTTGTAAATGCAACAATAGAATCAACTCCATTGATAGCACACAAACTGACAAAGACAAGAGGGAATTACCCTGACACTTAGGGTTCGTCCTTCCTTCACGTGCTCTGTGATATGACTCTTCAAGTTCTCCTCTGACATTCTGGAATTCAGGTTCTTTGGGTGAGACTGTAACACGAGAATAAAACAAAACACAGACTACTAGTAATGGAAACTGTGCCAAGAGAAAACCAGCACAATCCATTTCAACCAGTCTAACAAGATTTTTTTGCAATCTGGTGTCATTCCACAGTCCCATCCGCCCAATCACTACTATCCGTTTGAACTATCATCCCACGAATTCCATTAACCAATCATTACAGTCCATTGATGCCACTCATCCACTTGTAAACATAAAAAACTGTCATAGTGAGCCGCCAGTGAACTCACGACCTAGACTATCTAGAGCATTAGACTCAAAGTTCTCCAATCTGTATCATCCACTTATCTAAAACAACTACCACACACCACCTACTTGCCACTACAAGGACGCGCATTTTGGGTACCATATGTAATCCTCTTGAACACGCAAGCTCAGTGTGGTTTAACTTAAGATATTTTTTAGAAATTATTCAAAGATTGACATTAAAGTGAAAATATTGGAGATCTAGCCCCTATTTGATCCACATTATTTTTTTCATTCTCATTCTTCAACTTATTTTCAACCACACATTTTTTAATAAAATAATATTTTCCATCACATCAATAACTTTTCTTCCTTCTTTTTCAACCACATATTCTCCATCACATCAACCAAAAAAATGCATTCTTTTGAAAATAATGTGCACCAAACAGGGGCCTAATGTCTGTGCAATCAAACTCTTAACAGATATCTCGAAAGAAGATGGAATACGGGTTTTCAAAGAATAACATGCTATCATCTTAGTTGGTGTCTGCAAGAGAACATTAGCAAAGGTCCTCCGACAATTCGCACAAAAAATCATGTAGGGAAAAAAGAGAGGACTTCGCCAGAAAATAGTTGCAGAAAGCTTGCATTTTATTGACTACCACAAAGCAAAATAGGACCAGATTTGCAAAATGATACTGTAGGGCGTGTCATGAGCATAACATACCATTAGAACAAGAAATATAGATGGGAAGTTTTCACGTGCAAAACTATGTAATGGATGGTGACACGTCAAAGGTGTTTAACAAAGACGAGTTTTTGAATCCTTTACCTGCCTTGACTTTCAAAAAATTCTTTAAGGTCACCGTGAAAAAATAAAAAATAAAAACTCATGGCATCTCAGCAGTAAACAGTCCACGTTACATTGACAACAAAAATATCAATTAGTAACAGAAGGGTTCTTTCATCCAGACAATCATCCCCTACAAATGAAATAAGATGTGGCAAGATTATCATGCTCTCAGTTCAACTTGCAAAGCTCTTCTGAATTTAGAAGCTCAAAGTTTCTACTTCCACTGCAAAATTCCAGTGAAGGCTATAAGTAGAAGATATGAAAGAAGACAAGAGACCTTATGGCTCCATTAGGATCCATGATTTCATAGAGTAATTTGAAATGGAAAAGGCAAGTATGTAAAATAATTGTCACCTATTCTAGGAAAATAAAAACCAACTCTAAAAACTTCTTAAAATAATGGAGCATCATGTAATGAAGTAAAATGATTTATACATGGGAAACTCAATTTTGTTTGATGACCATTTACCTCATATTTATCTCATACTGATATGAACAGGTTGGATAGTGTGGTGCTATAGAATTTTAATTCAATTCTAGTGCAACTTCAAGGAATCAGAGTTCATAACCTCAATAAAATGAATTCAACTGTTAATTACTCAATTCCTAAAGATTTTTAAAGGATCACAAAAAGGGCTGCCTCAATCAAGTTAGATTCTCATAACAATTTGTCCGAAGATCCAAGAGAATGGCAAGTGCCTGACTCAAGAAAGAATTGTATGCTTGGTTCTCATTTTCTTGTTTTTTAATTTTAAGAACATTGATATCTCACTTGGGATACACAAAATGATTCTGATTTTACATAAACATCCAACTAGACTCATATCATGATATTAAATAAGCACTTAGTCAAGGAACACGAAAGTGAATTGCCATCAAACGCCAAGTCATTTACTATCTAAGGTCAAAACCATGAAATTAACAAACATGCTCATTTATCTTCAACTACAATATATGATAAAGCCAATGAAAGACAGTGGATGCCCAAGTTCAGGCCCAATCAAATAGGATAACATCTAACTTCACAATGGACCAGTTTCTGTACCTGTAAATGGTATAGAGAGGGTAGTAAAAGATTAAAAAGAATCGATGCAATACAATTCTAATGTACCCATAGGTACTATATATTGGATTTGAATCACATTTTGGATCAATCTATACTTGATTGACTGCTTCCATTATGTTGTTTCTAGCAAATACCATTATTTTTCGTTGCCTTAATCACCAAGAGGAAGACAATAAACAATGAATGTCAAAATGTATAAATATTGTCATGTACCTATATAAATGCTTGATTTTACTATCAATATACACATTATCTTCGTCTTGAAAGAACCAGTAGCCGCCTGTGTGGAAGTCAACACCCTCTTCTGTAATTCTATTTCTGAATCCGGTTCCAAGAGGAGACAGTTAATCTCTTAACTATTTTGAGTAAATCAGAACCACTGTGACCTGGAGCCTAGTTATGGGCAATCCTTATATTGCCTCAACAGTCTCTTCAACTTTTACTTCGCGCTTTGGTCGTCCACACCTCCTAACATCTTTACTCGTTAGAAGCTCCAAAGCTTTCTCCAAAGTTACCTCCTTAGGCGCCATGTTCTGTGAACAAAATCAGGTTAAGGGAACACATCAACATCTTCAAACCCATCAAATCAAGCATCAAAGAGAGACCAAAATTGGTGTTGGAAGATAATAGAAACAAAAATATAAAGATAAAACACAATACCAACGATATAAAGTGATAAGGAATAACAATCTACCTTGGGCACAGAAGCAATAGTGCGCCTGTGTCTAATAGAAAATCCAACTTTTGCAAGCTTTAGTACTACTGGCTGGTCATCATCTGGATGGTTCCCCTGGCATGAAAGTCCATTTTAAATTAGTGCAATAAGATTAAAGGTGAAGAAAGAAAATATAAGTTAAATTGAAATATACCAAGGTCACAGGATAGCGCAATAACTCAAGGGCATCTTCCAAGGTTATCGAATCTACGTCCTTTATCTAGCAAGGGAGAGAATATAATTTTCAGATAAACAAATGGAGAAGTGACTCCAAGGTAAGCATCATTTAACAAGAAGATAAATCTCCCTTTATCACAAGCATAATATTGAAATAACATACCAAAGAAGATAAGGATATAGGATAAGGCTTGGAGACAATACATATATGTTGGATCAAATTTTCAAATTTATAACATGAGATAAATCAGGGTTAGAACAGAGTGTTTTCAGTATCTGTACTTAAAAGGTGACTTCAGTGATTTATGCAACTGCATTCACATTAATGGATTGTCTACATAATGCTCTAACTTTGTCAAACTATGATTGTTGCAGTTAAATATTCAGCTATCAACGTGGTTTGTCTGAATGTGAAGACAGTGGGGGAGGGGGGAAGGGAGTGTGGGTGGGTGGGAGCAAGAGGTGAGGAAACTTAATCCACCAGAATGCCAACGTACATGGGAAAGCGAGGCTCTCTTAGGTAAATATCCCTTTCTGTCTTCACCAAGCTGAACATAAAATCCATATGGACCCTTCTTCAAAAGAACCTGGGCAGAAGATGAAGAGAAGACATAAGTGTGAAACCACGTATACAACGCACAATATCTAGAGAACAGAATGAACAAGAATTAGCGTAAGAGTAAAAACCTTCTCATTGGAACCAGCATTAAGACCTAGTAACTTTGGCTCCTCTACATTGTTCTTATTTTTTTCCTGATCATCTTCTTCATCATCCTCACCATATAGCGTCTTAGCAATATACCTGTGAAATGATCGAAATGTCACTATATCCATGCAAGCCAACCAACAAACAATTGATCTAAAACAAAAACTGATTATATGGGCAGAAAATGAAATTAGACCCGACGTACATGGCCACAATACTTGCGGCCATGAAAAGGGCAATTGTGAAGAAATTAAAGCTTCATAATTAGATGTACTTCTTAAAGTATCTTCGTTGTGGATTTTCGAACAAAAAGTTGGTTTATAATCCTCGGGTAATAATTTCAGCTACAAGCCCTAATCGGTTGTGGTGCATAAAGGTTTTTTACCAAATCAAAGAACTAAGTTATTAACCCATGAATAGCCTTTGTGTATGCGTGTGTATAGAAACATATAAAAGCACATGCACGGTACATTCAAACATGAAATGAAATCTGCAGAAGCACTTAAAACAAAGAACACATGAAGTAAAACAAAGTTCCTCAAGCTGGGTTATACTCACTTGCACTTGGGATGTTGATCACAACCAATGAAATATCCAGAACCGAACCTGCTGACTTTGAAAATTAAAGTTCCTTCCAAACAACTAGGGCATGTTCTACTTCCACTAGGAAGAGATGCAAATAAGAAATTGCCAAATGTTTTCTCCAACATCTTCTCCACTTGATGAATGTGAACGTTGCTCGTCTGCTCACAATACTTGCTAAATCTAGTCCAGTAATCTTTCAGAAGGCCTTTCCATTCAGTCAATCCAGCAGAAACATTATCAAGTTCAGACTCCATATCGGCAGTGAAACTATAATCTGTTACCTCTGAAAAATAGTGCGAGAGAAATGCTGTCACCATTCGACCACGAAATTCTGGATGTAATATCCTGCTTTTAGTTGTCACATAATTTCTATCTTTAAGCACTTTAATTGTGGTCGCATAAGTAGAAGGTCGTCCAATGCCAAGCTCCTCCAGCTTTCTGACCAACGACCCCTCAGAGTAGCGTGGTGGAGGCTGCGTGTAGTGTTGATCTAGGTCTACTTTACCCAAACACAATGGCTGGTGAAGCTTCAAACTACTCAAAGTTTCATACATCTCACTTGGAAATTTCTCTTCATTCTCATCACATCTTATTTTGCTAGTTTCCGCATCCTCATTGACAGCCCGGTGGCCAAAAAAACTGACCCTTGAGCATGTAGATCGAAACGCAATGGACTGGTCGGCATTCCCAATATCAAGTTGTATATGCTCAATGATCGCAGGTTCCATTTGGCATGCCATCGTTCGAGACCATATAAGAGTATATAACTTGAGGGAATCTTCATCAAGTACTCCAACAAGCGTTGAGGGTAGTCTTCTGATATCAGTGGGTCTAATGGCTTCATGCGCCTCCTGAGCATTTTTTACCTTTTTAAAATACTTGCGTGTACTCTTTGATGCAAAATTCTCCCCATATTTTTCCACAATAAAGGACTGGACATCCTTTGCCACTTCATCCGATATGTGTAGCCCATCTGTTCTCATGTATGTTATTAATCCCGTTGCCTTGTCATTCGATAATTGAACTCCCTCATACAGCTTCTGTGCAACTTTCATCGTATATGATGCAGGAAAATTCAATTTGTTTGCAGCATCTTGCTGAAGTGTTGATGTTATGTATGGAGGGGGAGGATTTCTCTGACTTCTGCTAGTTTTAGAGTTGATAACTTCAAACTTGAACATATTAATCTTTTGTTCGATATCTTTTGCCTCCAAAAAAGATTTAATTGAAAGCTGGTTTAGCTTTCTGGAATCACAATGGGTCAAACGTGATGTAAGAGAAATGCCGTTGGCTGAATTTAGATCTTTCTTGTGGAATTCAACTTCAATCGTCCAATACTCCTGTGCTTTAAATTCATCGATTTCCTTTTCCCTGTCACAAATAAGAGCTAAAGCAGCAGATTGGACTCTTCCAGCAGACTGACAACCAGGTAATTTCCTCCATAACAACGGTGAAATATTGAATCCAATCAAGTAATCAAGAGCACGTCGCGCAAGATAAGCATGCACCAAGTTTGCATCGATCTCTCTTGGAGTCTGGAGGGCACTTCTAATAGAAGATTCTGTAATCTCGTTAAAGACAACTCTTGCCACATTGATATCATCACGCAAAACATCCTGCTGCTGCAACATCTCTATGATGTGCCAAGCAATGGCCTCTCCTTCACGATCAGGGTCTGAGGCCAGAATAAGATTTTCAGCTCTGGAACAAAGAAGAAGAGATGAGAAAGTATACAAACTAATTAAGAATGAAATAAAAAAGGAACGGTAACTGCAAGTACAAAATTTGCTTCTAATACTGAAAAAAAATCATCACAGACCCAAGACATCAAATGTAACAGAAAGAGAGACAATAAAAGCTCTCGGAGAACGAAGATACCATACCCGCTCAGTGCAACCTTGATACCCTTAAGATGAGTCCAGGCAGCAGATGGAACCTCCCACACCATGCTGAAGTCATCATCAGGTCGCACGGATCCAGATCTCGCAGCCAAATCCCTGACATGGCCATAACTAGGTAGTACTTCAAACGTGTTTCCAAGGTACCCTTGAATCACTTTTGCCTTTGTAGCAGACTCCACGATCATGACTGATTTACTAGTTGGCGGGTATAATTGTGGCCAAGTCTTCTGTCCCCCAGACTTAGTTCTGTTGATCGCGTGTGATTGCGGTCTCTGCGAGACCTTGTTGTCACCAGATGATCCCGTCACTTCCTCATCTGGTTTAATGACACTAAGGGATTCTTTAACAGATTTCCCTTTTCTGTGGGAGTTCTTCGCCATCTTCTTTGGAACATCTTTCGCTGAAATGCCACTACCCTTTACTTCTGTAGCAGCACTTGCGGTTGAATCAATCTGAAACATAAATACTTAATTAGCATACGAATGGGGTAAACATAACAAACCCATTACTATAGTCTACAAAGAAGATAGCTAACCTCTGAAGATACAGAAGATTGCATATTAATGCGCGTTCTAGTCTTCTTGGGCTGAGAAACTTTTTCAGAGTCAAGTGGCTGATCTGCTGCATCAGTAGGCACACCAGCCTTGGAAGGTTGATTTTGATTTTTATTGCTTCTCGATCGCTGCTTCGATTTACCTTTACCATTAGGTGTTTGCATGTTATTTTTGTTTGATAAACTCTTGCTTGTGTGAAGAAGGTGGTCACTGGAAATGGATACACCATCTTCAACAGCTGCTGTCTTACCTTCAAGACTGCTCCTTGCTAATTCCTCATTGTCTGTTGCCTTTAATTGGTTTGGCCGCTTCCGATTCTTAGTAAGTATTTTGAAGTAAGAATTCTTTCCACTGCCACCCTTTTTTGCCCCACCATCGTTATTCTGGTTCAATACCGTCCTCGTAACTTGGGAAAAGGATCTTCTACCACTAAGAAAATAAGTGGAACTCGGACCATTTTTTAACCCACAGTTTGAAACGTTTAAGGGCATTTCAGTAATGGATGACACATATCCAAATTGGGGCTTGATTCTGAAGGCAGAAAAAGGACAAGGCACATTGGCACCACTTCCCAAGAGTTGAAATTTCTTTTCTGGCTTGACTCTAAGAACTTTCGGTTGGATTTTTGGGGGTACGAGACATATCCTAGCTTTATGAGGAAAATATTTAAATTTTTCGGCACTTGCAAATGGTGAAAACGGTAAACACGTAGCTGGGTGATTCTTAACTGTCCCGTTCTGCAACTTAAATAGACATTAGAATAATTATTACAGTGCATAAAAATAGCAGCATAAAAAAAGCACATTATATACCTTATCTAGATAAGTAAAACTCTAAAAAGTTTATCATGAATAGTTATATATAATACAAACAAGAGGTGTAAATTCAGTAATTAAAAAATGGCCATCCATACCATGGAAATCTCATTTGTAAACGAAAAATTTCTTATCACCATATCAAGTGAAGCAGATATTCAAAGTTTGAAGCTTTTTTTCTCAAATGTACAATTGACGTTGGTAACTGGACCTCAGTTGAGCACCCATAATTGGCCTACCTGACTCAGTCCATGAAATAAAAATGGAAAAGTCAGAGATAGGGATGACAACAGTCGAAACTGTCCGACTTCAACTCCTTGTTTTAAAATAGCAAAATGGATAATAAGTGGATATAACTTTTGTCTGAAGAGAATACCCTAGGATTTAGAGAGGCTTAGATGACTCGGTTTACTTCATTGAAATCGAGTATATTCCGCTTGTGAAGACAAGGATACTTTTCCACTTGTGATTGTCTACAGAACAAGCAGTGGATATATAGATATCAATTATTGGTAATTCACTACCAAAGGTATTCTGAAAAAAATTGCTTCAATTAGATGTGCACATCTTAAATTAAATTTCCAGTTGTCTGGTATACATGAGCTACTATTATTTATACTTGAAATTAGTTACTGAGATGAAACGTAATGAATGAATCATTAATGTTCATAAAGTGCAAAGCCAATTATTTCCAATATTATATAAATTTCTCAAACGATGAAACTCACAAAATTATATTAAACACTTAAAAAACGACTACATTTGAAATTAACTATCTTTTCCATTACTTGATTGCCATTCTAAACGGACCAGATAATGGCATTAAACTAAAACGTTTAATAATAAACTAAGAAAGAAGGATAAGGGGGAAATTGTCACCATGACAAAGAGGCGGCAGCTAGTAGAGGCAGCAGCGGTGGATAGAAATTGTTGTACAGATGCCATCCAGATTTAACGACAATCCTCTATAGAAAAACAAGAAATAATTCTGGAAAATACAGCTACTAATACTTGTTTGCGCTGATTCTTCCACCAATCTTAAACTCCAAACGAAATCACAAATGAATGGGAAAAAATGCACATACGACGACAGCAGTTGAAATCTTCTCTAGCTTTCAGTCATCGTTGCATTTCCCGATGAGAGAGTGAGTGTTT